>CAKNYM010038929.1:20239-38240 GCA_932195095.1 Andricus curvator | reverse complement strand
CCAAAATTTATCTGAAGAAAGGAAAGATTACTGGCGTTCCCAAGGACCCTGAGCTTGTGGATATAAGTGTTATCAGACATCTTAATACTGGAGAGACCTATACATACCTGGGCGTACCTCAAAACCGCATTCAGGACGTAACATCAGTGAAGGAGTCTCTCCGAAGCAGATACAAGCATCTTCTTCGACAGATTTGGTCTTCCAATCTGTCGGCGTTGAACAAGGCATCTGCGACTAACATGCTTGCCGTGCCGGTTCTGCTCCACTCGTTTAGGGTGGTTCAATGGACGAAGAATGAGCTTAAAGCTCTTGATGTCACCACACGTAAGATCATGGATATGCATAAAAGCTTGCATATCAATTTGTCAGTTACGCGATTATACATTTCACGCCGTCAAGGCGGACGCAGACTTCTGAATCTCCAGTGTCTTCATAACCAAATTGTTCTCAGTACAGCTTACATCGTTGCGAATGGCAGAGATCCTCTCCTAAGAATGGTCAGGAACAACGAGATGATTGGCGAAGGAGCGTTCCTTTACAAAGCCGCGGAGCAAGCGGCCGAGACTCTTGGCCTGAATTTTAACATCAGAAGTGAGGAGAGTGCAAAATTTTGCTTTCCTCAAATCGTCAGGGCTTCATTCAGGTACAGAGGGTTTTATTTTTGCATTCCAGCACGGTGTCATTTCCACCTTAGCATACCGTGAGCGCATTTTATGTCAAGAAGTTCCCAGTGACATGTGCAGAGCGTGTCATGCACACGCTGAGTACCAAGAACACATACTATTAGGATGTCCGAAACACGCAGGAACTACGTATATCTATAGACATAATCCGGCCCTAAGAGTGCTTTATTACCATCTTTGTCGCCCTTACGGTGTCGGTCGCGACCCTGCCCTGCCCAACGCTTCAAGGGAGATAGAGTCAATTGTCCGAAACGAGAAGTGCCAAATTTTCTGGAACTACAATTTTTGGGCAGCAGTCTCCGTTGCGCACTCGAGGCCTGACATTGTTCTCCAAGACTTCGAGAAACGAACTATATTCATGATAGAATTCTCGGCTCCGTCCGAATACAACATCACTGCAAAGGAGAAAGAAAAAGAGAAGAGGTATCAAGACCTTAAAAGAGAGCTGCAACGACTGTACCCAAAATATTCCGTGCAAGTAATTGTCCTTGTGATAGGTGCTCTCGCAGGTACGAAACTATCTCTGTTTCGTAACCTTAAAGCCATACCCGCGTGCCAAAAATATGCCAAGGCACTTGTGGTGGATGCAGAAAGCCGTCATCCTTGGGTCGCTTCGTGTCCTTAAGACACACGAGGGTTTCGCCGGTTTGTCGTTGTGATTTCATCGTGCCCTGTGACCACCCATCTCACGGTTCTGAGACGTGGCCATAGGTGTGATTTACCGCGGTTCTACTGGGGGCTGTTGACAGTTTTTCTTTTAGATGGCAGTTGCTCTTAGTGGGACCCTACGCTGATTGTTTAACTCTTTTTTTTAATGATATATATAGGTGTTTATTATCAGGAATTGATAATGACACAATCTTTCTTACACTTCTGTTAGTATGTTCAGTAATTCTATTATAGTAATTTCATGATATTCTTTAAATACATTCTCTACTTGTCTTTATTTTTAATGCTTTATGCATACTTTTTACTAAGGTATATTTATTAAAATTCCCAAAGAGCTGTAGGAATTTATTTTGCGTTACATGTAATTGTTGATAATTAGTTTGACAAGTAAGATTCTAAACAGGACAGGCATATGTCATTTCAGGTGATAATTGGTTTAAATGGTGTGAGTAGTTTATTCTTAATACTTAGAACAGCTCTTTTGTTAAGTAATGGATGAAGTACGTTTAAGGAACCTACAGCTCTTTGGGTTACATGATTTATGTGCCGCGTAAAAGTTAGAGTTCTATCTAATACCATCTCTAGATATTTGACACTGATTTTCCATTTTTCAAAATATTTAATAATTTTATTTATTACAGTTTGCAGTCTTTTTATAATTTGATGAATTCTGCATGAAGATATAAAAGTCCCTGTGTCTATTGCTTACATAAGTACTTACGGGTGCACTATATACGCTGGAAATTCGTAGTGAATAACTTTATATATTAAGCCGTTAAGCCATACTGTGTCGAAGGCCTTTCAAAAATCTAGCAGTATAAGTCGAATATGTTTTTTTTTTCTATAAATTTTTTCCTAATATAATTCTATAATCTAGCAAGTTGGTCCATTGTGCTATAAGAATTCTGAGATCTAAACTGCTCATCTATTAGCAAATTATTATGTCAGAAAACGAACTACTCTGTTTTTAATAATTTTTTCTACAACTTTACTTAGATGTGGTAAAAGGCTTATCCACCTATAATCACAAATCAATATATAATTTTTGCCACGCAGTAGGGAAGTCACCTAGACGACACATTGCGTTTACAATTATTGTGAGCATCACAATAACATTCAGAGGAAGTTTTTAAATTAAGGTTGCAGTTACATTGTTAAACCCAGGAGTTTTGTTATTTTTTAATTTTCTAATATGTTCAAATGTTTCACTTAGCGAAGTAAATTCAATATCATAAACATTAATTTTGGTGTGTTTAATGTACTCATTTACTTTGACCGAAACTTTTTTTGTATGTTGTGCATTACCTAAAATATAATTTTGTAAATACACTTCAATTAAATTGTTTGGCAAGGGCTTCAGCTTTTGTCTTTAGTTTTGTATATAACTTTGTTGTTTATATTTGTGATGGTATAGCTCCTTTTTTTGTATATTTTTTGTAATCTACCAAAGTGATTGATCTGTAGTATTACATTTCATGAGTGTCACATCCCATTGTTTCATGCACCATGCTCTAATTTCATGGTAGTTATTTTTTGCGTTCTTTGGAGAAAAATCTTATTTTTGAGACACCTATTTCTTTGAAATTTTCTTCTGTATTTGTTTTTATCTTTAATACAAAATTTGATGCTTACTGTTGAGGATATAGAATTATATTCCCCTGCTTCAACAAAAGTGTATTTTATAGCCGCAGTTTTTATAATTTTGATTAATTCATTAACCTTCTTCTCTACGTCTATTCTAAAGTATGTAGATGCTTATTTTTAAATTTTGCATGTTTTTGAATGAACTTCCTATATCTCCTCCAATCTGCTCAGTTCAGTACTTTTAGCATTAAAATCCACCATTATTATAACTTATTACTTAAACGAAATAGTTTGCTCAGGTCACTTTTACCTAATATTTATAATCCACTGTGCACTGTACACCACAATCAGCACACTTAAGATCATCCCCAGGGACCTTATCACCGTTTTTGACTGTGTGCCCAGGTAAAAATATATGGTATTGATTTCGTCTTGGGTAAAGACCAATCCAAGACAATGTCACTCATCCGCTTCAAACTTTATAGAATGTTTATATTATTAATCTTCACGATATTTATTTTTTATGTTTTAATAAGTTTATTTATCTTCAATAATTATGTTCTTTCGATGGCGAATCTAAAAATGTTGTCCATTCTTTCCTATCTCCAACAGTTCACTAGATACTTCTAGAAAATGAGTTTTAATATTTTTATGGAAAATTTTATATGCCTGCAGTTGTTGAGACAGACAGGTTCTGAACTTTTCATTTGAAAATTAGTTTTACAAAATTACAAGTTTTATTAATTGTAAAATTTTAATCCTCAGAAGATGTCATCCCTGTTCCCCTACCCACCGGGTTGTAGACAACCCAGAGTATAGATTTCTGCGCCTGCGCACTCCTACACTTGTTGCAGAAGTGGGAAGAGGGCCAATTACCTTACCAGCCAGTCACCTTAAAAACGTCGGTGCGCTTTCTGCCCCTGGAAAAAGGACCGAAAAAGCTATAGCAACTGCTATATTTGCAAAAAATTTATTTGTGGAGAGCACAAAAGAGCCACATGTCCCTCCTTTTTGTCAAAAGCATCATCAAACGAATCAAGAATGGAGTGCGATGAAGAGTAAAGTGGCGTTGAATTTTTGTAGAGTGATTCTTGACCATATTGAGATCTTGACTATTTTGAGATATTTGTGGTTTAGGTGACAATAGTTCATGAATTTTTTTCTTTTATTTGATGCACCTATCTATAGATTTCTTTTATAACAAATTCCAAAATTAAAATTTATGATTTCATACTTGAAAGATTCTGTTTTAATCATTTCAATCCCAAAATGGAGGTTTTTTGAATGACAACTCCATTTTCAGGACACTGGGTTGTATACAACCCAGGGGTAGAGGATGTGTCATGAAGGTGAAGGATAAGGGACCAGGGTTAACTGTTTGGTTAACCTAGCTACCTGATTCCTGCAAATGGCAGGCCCTATCTGTGGGGTCTATAGTTTATAGAGGTCGGAATATAATAGAAAATAAAATTTATAAACGAAAACTCTTGTAATTTTCACCCTGGCAAATGTTAAAGCCACTTTGTAATATAATTTTCTTTAAGAGCAATTCCGTATGTTTATCAAGACTACACTTCTTGTCTTAAGACAAGCCTTCCTGGTCTTGTCTTGGCACAGTTTACAGCCATAAATGCAAGAGAAGTCTGCATAGCTCCAATGTCTAGCTGGTGAGACGGAACTAGACATCATGGTCTTGAAGACATTTCAGACAAAATCAAGACCAAATATTTTTACCCGGGTGCTCACCCGCACATTTAATGCATTTTTTTACACAGTTTCTAGAAGCATGTCCAAAACCTTGACAGTTATAAAATTACAGCACAAGATTTTCACGTCGGAATTTCTCCGAACGAACTACATAGTAGCACAGCCTCCGTTCCCTAATGATTTTTTGAATCACTGTTTCGAGGTTTACAATCAACTATAAAGATCAGTAGATTTGTCTCTACCTTCATACCATTATTTTCTTCCATTTTTATGAATAACTTGACGTTTAGCATATCATGTTTTCACTTATTAGATCAGCTATTGATTTTCTCCATTGTAATATTTTTTGCAAGACATTTTACAACTAGTTTATCTATTTTTTCCGTTGGTTGAGTATACGTGTGACATTCGAGTATTGATTTATTGATCTCACCCTGCCGTTTTGTATAATCTTGAATATCCTTGCTGCAGATGATTAGGCGATTTGACTTGTGTTTAATTTCAATATCATACTTCAGCTTTCATATAATTGCGTCCAGTCTTTGCATATATTTGCGTATATATATTTATACAAATTACAACATCAGGACGGCATTTTCTTCCAAATGAGCCATAAAACATGCATATAACTGTTATAGAGCAGCCACCGTTTCAATTAGAGGTAACTGTATATTTAAAAATTTTTCACATTTAAGAAAAAATTAATTAGGAAGTGACATTTAATAGACCATTTCTTTTATTTTTTCCGACATCAGAACGGAATTTGCTTTCAAATGATCCATAAAACATCCCTGGAACCCTTACAGAACTGCCACAATTTCAATTACACGGAACACCCTCACACAATTCTACATGTAGAATTTCTAATGAAAAAATAATGTAAAATCCAATCAAAAAGGTTTTAATCGTTTTTAATCAATATTTTACGTTGGAATATTTTTAAAGTAAATGTAATTAATTGTTTTCGCTCATTTTACATTTTGTTCTTTCGTTTCACATTTTATTAACACATTAGCCGACGGAAAAATGAATTTCTCGTAAACTGGGAAAATAACGACGCCGTGTGGTTATAACTGAATATGCGATTTAAACACTTTTTAAATCAAGCGAACGCTTTATATCTGGGCTCATATAGTCGGTTCAGTCTCATAAAGTTTAATTTTTGACGCTTAGTAAAATAACACGCCCAATGATTGCTTACTCGGCGTTTTATTTTGGCATTTATTTTGTACTTCATCAGTTTAACACAAAAAACTTTACACTTGATATTGAATATGTGTATGTAATTATATTTTATGTTAGTTTTTTTCTTTCTGATGGTCTTACATCAATATTTAAAAAAAATTGATTTTTATTCATAACTTATGAACAACTGTTTTTCCTAGCTCCGCTGGAATTTAAACACAGGTCTTCAGATTGCCGGTCTGGTGCTCCCACCCACTAAGCTACAAACAAAGTTTAATTGAATTTGAGTGAAAATTGGACTTTAGTGAAAACTTTTTGGATATATTCAGTTCATTTTGCTTTATACACAAGGATAATAATGATCAAACCAATAAAACATCAATCTATCAATGCAGAATTGTTTTAGCTCTGAAACATTTTTCGCGGCACACTTTTGAGAAATTGGGCAAAGAAGGTATTAAAGGATTGGGAAATTTAATGAAGATTTATTCAATTGCAAAGTCAGGGATGTCTGAACTCTATAATTTTTTGTCCTTGCGGTTCTACGTCAGGGGTTCCTATTCAAACGCCTATAGCTGGAAAAGTATTTTCACCACAAAAAGTCACCGCAGTTTTGTTGGTAAGAATCACACGAGCGCCCGGAGTCAAATAAAAACTTGTATTCGATGAACTTCTAAGGAATTAAGTTTTTCGAGTTTTAGCTGCCTTCTATGGAGTTTGCACGGCACTAACCGCCGAACCTATTTACCGAAGCAAAAGCCGCCGACCTCAGCGCCTCGGGCAAAGCAGATTCTCCGATAAAGGGAGGTAACCGAGTACGAACGAAGCGTCGCAACCAGCAAGAATCGCAATTACGTTATTCAAACGTTACTCTGGAGTGAATTAATTCCAATGAGAGGCGCTCAAACCGCCTTCGCTGCATCGCAGAGAGACTTGAAGAACTCGAATTATAATTAAAATAGAATACTAGATTGCAGAATGCAAATAAAGCGGAACGCACCCAATTCAATGGAAAATGCGCATCGTTGGTGGGAAATACTACTAGCGCTGTGGTGTGCCCGAATAGTTAAAACACTGTCCCATTTCTAGAAACATCTTTGATAACTATGTTCTGAACTGACACACTACTATCCCACCACTAGCCATCAACTGGTATCAAGTCAGCAATGTGAACGGTAGTCATCCAGTAAGTTTTGCTGTTGCAAGCCAGTAATAGCACTGGCCTATTATCGCGCCAGTTGTTGGTCAGTAGGCAAGTGTAAAAAATACTGGGCTACTGCTACAATTGCCATCTAGGATACGTTGTGAAATTACGTTCGTTGAGGGGAAATATTATAATAGTTCATAAATAAAATTCTGTTGTGTAATTTTGTGCATTTACAAAAGTTTAAGAAAAATTACTTCCTCCTAGTTAAAATGAATTCTTTATTAAAATTTGTATAGGAATGTAATTACTCGAAAACATACCTTTGTTGTGTAATTTTGTACATTTACAGAAGTTTAAGGTGAATTACTTTTTTAATTAAAAAATAATTTATTAAAAATAAAAAGTTATATCATGGCATTCCGGTACATGCTAAATGCGTGGTTGCCAGAGGTTTGTATCATGTATGACTTAATCACATCAATCAAAGACTTTCCATGTATGAAAGCATCACCCTTGATACCTACAATAATTGTGGTCTAGGAATGATTATTTGAATACTTTAATAAGATTCATCGAATACGTATATTGTGTATAAAAAACTACAATTATCTTATATTTAAATTATTTAGGAGTTTTACTTTGTTATTTATAAAAATAATCTTCAATGTTTCTGAAGACACTGATTTGAAGTAAATTTATTTATTGTTTGCTAGAAAATGAAAAATAAGAGAATCTTCTTAAAAACGATATTACTAACATAATAGATGTGTTTGATCCATATTAAATTGCTGGAAAATTTATTTTATAAATATGTGAAAATATTTACTTTTCCGATCTTGTTTCTATGAATCTGTGGTCTTAGTTTTTTTTTTCAAGTTTAGGATGTACACACTTGTCTATCAGTGAATATATTCAGAAGAAGAGATATTCTAAATTTTGTTCAATGTGATTGTGAATAATTTTTGGAAAGAAAAAATTACATGTTTTACTGGATTTAAGGAAAAAAATTACAAAAAGATAAGGTTTGGTCATAGATTGAAATTGAAGCTCTCTTGATTTTGATTTCATCAGATATTTCAAACCGATTAACAGTCAAATAAACTCTCAATATTGTTTGATTGAGATGTTAATTAAAGCTTAAAATGTTCATTTTTTTAAAGATACAATCAATTCTCAGAAATATCAAAGATAAAAATTAAAATGGTGTTAATAATTCCTTTAAAATCAACTTCAAATTCAATTCTGCTTTTTAATTAATATTAGCATAACATAAAAACATTCCCTATCAGTTTCCTATTAACATTTCCCTAAAGAGGATGCCTAAAAGGCCTGGAAACATGTTGGATCCTGGTAGTATGAAAAAGACAGATAAATAATAAAGAATTGAGAGAGAGAGGTGGTTTGGATGTCTCTTTCTTTTTTTCTCCCTCTTTTTTCAATTGCCATATATCTGTCCCTAATGAGCCGTTTTACAATGTTATTTGAAAACATATTTCTCTTCTTTTAACTATTTTTGTGCAATTATTTTTAGCAAATTGATTTTCTTGAGTATTTGTTTTTATATACAGTTTTTTAAGTAACATAATTCTTTTGAAGTCGTTTTGTGTAATTTGGTTGCACAATTTTTTTTTAAGTTTATGTTGGTTTATAAAATGTATTTTCAAATATTTAACAAACAGAGACATTAAGCCATATACACTGTGTCGTTCTCCAACGTTCGGTTCTTTTGCCGTTCTCAAAAATTCGATTCTTGGTCAACCAGGAAATCTTGTATTTTTGGGTAATATATATACTTGGACTCACCTAATTCCACCTCTTGTTGTGTCATAATTTAAAGATCTATTTCCATGGAGCCACTGTACAACGCTGTACTGCATCTGCATGGCTATATGCCGGACGACACACAAGAGTTCTATTGTGCTATCTGCTTCGTAGTACTTATCTCTTAAGGGGTCACCCATGGTGTCTACTATCTGGACCGAAGGTGCTGAAAAAGAAAAAAAGAATGTAAGAATATTATATCGTAGCTGTATGTAATAACCTTACAATAGCATTATGGATTCTCATATCCACTGAATCTTACACGGTCAAATAAAACCTCTGAATACTCGAGTCTAACGGTCTCTTTGAACCACGAAAATGATGTAAGAGGATCACCCTTACATTTTCGATGCCAAGAGGCTCCGATTCTTATTCGGTTTAATTCTTGTCATCCCATTTTTTCGCATTCCGAAATCGTACAAATAGCTTTTGAAAATATTAAAAGTTAAAGGATTCTTTTCTGAACCCCTATTTTTTTACTTTTCAATCTTCCAAAAATCCGTCTTTATGTACAAGGCTGCATGCCACAGGTTTCAACAGAAAAATTTCGTTTAATTATTCCTAATTTTTTTTTAATTGTACATAAACTTTTGTTATTGCATTTTATTTAATTTCCGAACCTTCCATTCCATACCATTCCGTATTTCGTGTGGACGTAGGTGGAGCGAAAAAAATGTGAAGTAGGAATGTGATAAGTATTAAATGTACTTAAATGCTTTAATTCTAATAACAATAAATTGAAATTTTTTTCCCATAATATATTAGGAAAACTGTAAAAATGCAACGTCTAATGAGCAGAAGCTTAAAGAAAAATGTATGTTTTATAAGGTATTGCAAAAAATACGTAAAATGTCGATGTTTTTGTAAAATGTTCATAACTCTGAAAATAATTAATATTTCTTAATGTTCTTGAGCTAAATTTAAAGATAAGTTTCGAAAGTGTTTTGCTAACTTACTTAAAGCTGTATGACAAATAGAGAAAACCAGTAAGAGGTGGATAACAGTACGTACTGAATAATGGGAAAAACTAACTGGATTTCAAAGCAAAAGTGCTGTAGTATTTTTTATCAGTAGCAATATTAAAAATGAGTTTTATATTCATCTTTTTCACCACTAACTTACTATGTTCGAATTGACAAATTGAAAAATGTGGATTTGACATGGTGATGATAATTTTGTCCACTGACAGATTATTTACCATTTTTAACAAATTAAATTGCTTTCACTGTTCTTTCACTGGTTCCTTCGATTCGTCAAACTCTTGGCTTCAAAACTGTCTAATGATTAATTCTCTTACTTTCCATGAAAAAAGGAGAAAATGCTGCCAACATAAAAACTTTAAAATAAACAAGCCAGTTGATGCCTCTGGCCAACATAACCAAATATAATTATTCATAGTTTATTTTGTATATATGATAGTTGGTAGAAATAGCTGTTATGCTTGCATGCTAAATACGACACAGTTCGGAACTTGTGCAATTTTTACAATATATTGAAAAATAATCACGGTAGAAATAAAAAAAAATGTTTTTGAAAAACAGTTTTGCGATATTGTTTCATAATTTTCAACACAATTTCCTCCGATAATTGTCTGAAAAAACTTAAAATGTAAATATTCACTTCCCACTAGAAGAACTACCTATATAAAATATGAAAGTGTTAAAAGCATAAAATATAGGGCAAATCGCGAATATAATTCATGTGATGTCATTGCTATCTTTAAAATGAATGTTCCAGTTTTAATTTGGTATGTAATATCTTCCCCACTTGTTCGTCATTTATCAATATCATGACTTGAAAGTTTTTCTACATATCAACGTGGTACTGATTTTCCCTATCTTTAGAGTCCCTTTTGCTGACAAAAACTCTTTAAAAATCAACGAATATGAAATATTTAATTAGGATTGAGTAGCATTCATGAAAATATTTGTGTTTCGAATTTTTTATATCAATCTGGTAAGTTCGACCATTAGTTCAACTTATAAAAATATCTTCATAAGTTAGAAAAATACTATGGAAGCTTAGTTTTAAAATAAACCCTATAACTTAAGAAAATGTTAATTATTTTCAGTGTTCATAACATTTTGCAAAGACGTTTAAACTGAACGCTTTTTTAAATATCATGTGATAAAATTCACATTTACCTTAAACTTTAGCCTATTAAAAAAAACTCAATTGGATTGTTTGCTATTATGGAGAAAAAATTTAATTAAAATTAAAAAAGGATTTTTTTCCATTTTTAAAATTGAATTAAATAATTAACAGTTGAAAAACAACAAAACATGCGTTTCCATGATGCTCTTTATCATCGAAGAATTTTCATAATGTATTTTTGGAACGAGCACTCTAGCATAAATTCTATAATTTTCTGGAATCTTCTAAAATGTTTTGTAACGTCTTAGGTTATTCTCGAATTAAGAAAGTTTATGAAATTCTTAAGACAATTATAAAATTCTTTGGAATGTACTAAAGGATTCTTGAAATTTCCAGAGTATATTGGCATATTTTAGAATTTTATAGAATGTTATAGAATATAATATTGTGCAATGTTTTTTAACAACTTAAAATCTAGTAAACCAGTATTAAAAAGCCAGTAAGAAAATAAATGAATGGAAAATTTCAGTCTAGCTTCTGCGCGATTTCAAACTTAACTTTTAATTTATTTATTAACACTACATTAAACAGATATATGCCTTATATTTGTTCTAACACTAGCCCAATGATTAAAAATTTTTAAGTTTTCTGTGAAATATGATAAAATAATCTGCCCGCATCGCGGGTACATTCTCATCGCGCGCTTTGCGCGCGGCTCACTTCGCTCGCAAGTTTGAGCGCGCCTAGGACGCACGACTGTTGGATCTCGCGCTTCGCGCTCGATCATATATTTATCTCGCGCTTCGCGCTCGATTATGTATTCACCTCGCGCTACGCGCTCGGGCGTATTTACATCGCGCTTTACGCTCGGCTCCTCTAGATTTTTGAACTTCGTGTTCGACTTCGATGAAAAGAAAAAGTTTGTTTGCAAATATTATAAAATTATCGAAACCTCTACATATCAAGTGATTGTTAAATTTGTTTTTATTTCAGACTGAAAAGGAACTTTATTTACTCAAGGTTCTATCGACCTTAAGGAACACATTCTCATCCAGACACTCGCGCTTCGCGCTCGATATTTGAATTGAAAATCATTTGAACCTTGCGTTCCACGCTCGGTTCTGTGCACCGTATGATAGAAACAAAAAAGTTTGAGCGCACTTACGGCGCGCGATTTGGTAGATACACTGAGCGTGCACTTTGTGCTTCGTGTTATATGTTCTTCATATACAAATTACTAAATTTGTATTTGATTTCAAATGAAAAGTAATGATATAATTTAGGCGACAAATTTTATTAGTTAACATTTTATTTTAGCTTGTGCCGTTTATCAAAAAAGTTAATCTTTTTCATTTTGAATATATTCTTACCACAAAAATTGATTACGGGTTTGTAAGTCTTTTTTGAATGCACAATTTGTGTTCATTTATATGTTTTCGTACCTTGCATTGTTTTTTTCAAAAATTTGATTTTTTTTACTGTCAATGTTATTTTCACGAATAAAACAAAAACCACGCATCCTATCGAAATACGAGTCACAAAAACTTTGTACCTCTTACTTGGATGAACAAATTTTGTTTCGGTCATTTTTTCGTAGCTGGTAATATTCGTCTGAAATTTTGATTTTTCTATTTTCAATGCTGTTTTTTACGAATAAAACAAAAACTACGCGTCATATTAAAAAGTGAATAATAAGAAATTTGTAGATCTTTTTTAGGTGCACAATTTTGGTGGGATGATCTTTTCTCGTATCTTGCATAGTTTGACAGCAAAATGGAATTTTTGATTTTTCATTAATTTTTTGTGCGATCAAAATTTGAATTTTTTATTTTTCAAAAAAATTCAAAAAGTTGTTATGAAAATATTATAGGGTGTTCAAGAATCAACGTTTTTCTCGATTGACTTTTTTTCATATCGTGCGTTTTTCGGCTTAAAATGTTCATTTTCGTTTGTTTTTAGGAATTTTGAAAATGCTATAACTCCAGTAATTTTTTTTTATCACGAAAAGTCATTGGAATATTTTGTTCGTCATTTTGTGTACTACTAATAAGCGTACATAGAATTTTCAAATCTTCAAAAAAAGTGGTCTCAAAAATTTTCAAAATGTGCTCACTTTTTGAATTTTCATCCAAAATAGCTGGTTAACGAACTCGTTCTCTCTTTTTCGGCCATAAAAAAGTGTGCCAAAGCTCAATCAAATCTGATCATTTTTTCGAAAGTTATCGTGGCTACAGAAGACAGACAGACAGACGGACAGACAGGCAGACTACAGACTACAGACAGACAGACACCTTGGTAAAAATCGTTTTTTCTAGCTCAGGGGGTCTCAAAACGTGGAGATTTGATGAAAACCGACTATGGCAAATTGTACATAAAACCAATACCTTCTCATTAGAATGAGAATGTAATATCCTTAAAAATGTTGACTGCTAGATGATTCTGGAATTGAATTAAATTGTTTATTTCTGAATTACTAACAATTAATGAAAAATCAACTAAAGTCTAAAAATGTATTTCTGTAAATTTTGTTGTAATATTCTGATGAGTTCTAGTATGTGAAAGTTTATAGAATATTCGGTATTATTTCGTAATGTTTCAAAATTGCATAGAATATTGACTTATGAGCTGAGGCCGAAATTGCTTCGATATTGATATAAAAATCGGAATAATCATCATTCTAAATCTCAAACTTAAAATGCAATTGAAAGTGTGATTGAGATAGTCGTAGTTTTCTGAATACATCGTCGATTGAAAAGCGGAAGTCGCAAGTTGAAAGGTCGTCTTTAGCCATATGTATCGTCGGGATTTCTATCGATGCTGAAAAATACATCTGCGCGACTTGAGATCGTCGTGAATCACGTTTCGCTATTTATATTCCGAAACATATCGAAGATCTTCGTAAGATATCTACCAGTACGAACCATTTGTAACGGAAAAATGGAAAGAATCCCGTAGCCTCGTTGAAAGTTCGTAAATCGTCAGTACGATGCCGTCGCGAATAGTCGCTGACTTCTCACCGATGTTGCTCCATCCGCTTTCTATTCGATCCCCAAGGATCTCTTCTTTTCGTATCTCACCAACAGGGTCGCAGGTGCAATGGCTTTAGCTGACTTCTATTTTACAAAACTTTCTCGACGAACAATATTCGTCGTAACAAACACCTCGACTTTTCATTTCTTCGCTCTTGGTTTCGTGATATGTAATCCTGCCATCATCTGTTAGATTTGAAAAATTCAGGCCGTTGATGGAGAAAAAAAACATGAGCTGAAAATCTTTTTTAAGAAAACCTATTTCAAAGTTTTTATTAAAGTACTACCTAATGAAAAGTAGTGCAATAAATATAATTTTTTTTTAATTGTGCAGTAACATTTCCTTTAAACGTTCTTAAAATAAATAAAAACGATGATTTGAGGACGGCATTAAACAATAAACTTACTTTTTTTAAGTAAATATTTTCGTACATGATTTTGAAAATCACTTAACGTTTCTTTTGTTCATCGGATCCTACAGACAAGAGGCTTCTCACATGCTACAAGCGTCCTTTCGAATGAGGAATATCCCGTTTGAGAAAAGACTCATTCACTTATCCTAATTTGGTGCGAAGCGGTGTGGACTTCACTTGGCGAAGTTGGTTTTATGTTTCAGCGCCCTTGAATGCAAATGGGACGGTTCAGTGGTGTCTGAACGCGGATATTTCTAGCATGCGCAGAAATTTTCTGGTATATTTTTTAGTTAAAATAACCTAATGAACCTAATAAATGCGGATATCTCTTGCATGCGAAGAAGTTTTCCTGTATATTATTTGGTTAACATAACCTAAAAATGTACAGGAAAACTACTGCGTAAAAACTCTGAGCGCAAACGCTAGAGATAGAGCAAATTGACTGACCATACCACCATAACGACGTAGGATCACTGCCTCGCAGGTGTGGTGTCGGGGCAGCAGTAGCCCAAGCCGCTTTTGGTCAGACACGTACAATGTACGTATGACAAAACGCTGTTGGGTTTTCAGTGAGTTTAAAAAGAAAAAAAATATGGCAAAAGGTCATCTTGCACATCTTCATTGGGAAGAGATGATTTGTGGAGATAATATCTTTGGAGAGAGACATTCGAGGGTACCGGCCCTAGAATGAATATATAATAGAATAATAACATTCAAATATAGAAAGAGAATAAGAAAAGCGAAAACCTCAGATTGCATTGAAGCCATAAAATCAATGACTCAGGGCTTTTCAAAATTATTATCAGTATATTCGAAGAATTATACTATTCTCAAAAGCAGCCCACGGTGGCCACAGCAATAGGCTTAACAATTTCGGTTCAATGAGAGAATAATTTTTCCTACTTATCACATTATATTAGAATTGTGGTCGTGAAAATTATCTATTGAAATTTTATGAATTGAAACCAAAAATATTGATGGGAATGTGAAGACTGAAAATGTGCAAGGAGTATTATTTCGTCTTCAAGTTCTGCGAAGATAATATGTCTGCAGAACTCGAGAAGAATAAGAGAATGAAAATTATGGTGTTATTCTGCCCATTAGCATCTCTGCGCGGGTAAGACTCCAAATTTTACTTGGAAAAATTCTCTCCCGCTCATTGCATTTTGACCATATCGTATTTAGCCTACTTCGTTAACTGACAGTCTCATCGCGTTTCACTTTTGCTCGTCCGGTGCAACATTCAGGGTTCGATTCCCCGTGCTTTTGGCTACTGGTTAGATTATAACATAGCAGTTAGGGTGGTTCAGATTCTTCTTTCAGTTTATATGCTCAAAGCTGATAACGTACTAGACCCTAAACTAAATATTAATGCTAAATATCAACTTAGTCATAGCATTTTGGGGGCATTGGAACCAGGCTCTAACCTCAAAATTCAATTGCCTCTTCTTACTTCATAAATGTACTAGAATTAAATCTTTCTTACACACTTAGGGCTTCTCTTATTTCAATCAAGTCTGTATATGGAATAAAAAATTGATTAATTTCAATACTTTTTGTGTAAAAGGATTTTTTTAAATTTTAACTCGAGCCTTCGAACAAATTGTTTAACAAATTTTTCACTCTGAATACAGACTTGATTCAAACCAGGAGTAGGCCCTAAGTTTCTAACAACGACTTATTTCTAATATTTACGAAGTAAAATGAGGCAATTCAATTTTGAGGTTAGGACCTGCGTTTTGTTCTTTTTTTATGAAAGCGCTTGAGACGTTATATTAGGCTACGAACGTTCACGATCAACTAACAATTTGATGGCATAAATTACTATAAATTAAGATAATTTTTACAGTTTTACAGAAGGAAAAATATTGGTATTTTATTTAAGAATTTTTATTTCCGGTGTTTCATATCATATCAAAAAAACTTACTCTAAGATATCATTTTACGTAAAATTAAACAAAATTTAAAATTCCTTTTTCTTAGTTTTTATTATTTAAAGATGTACCTGTGATAATCGATTCAGCGCATCTTCGCCTTGCGATGGAATATTTATTTTTGTTTTTAAAACAATATATTACTTAAACAACGAAACTAAAACAAAAATTCGTTCCTACCATAATAGTAGTTTCCATTGCATACACATCTGAATAAAAGAAAGGACACCGCACAAAATGTAAAATAAAACCATTTCGGTGGATTTTACTGCCACTGCTTTTTTTTCAGTTTATATATCTTGAAGAAATTTCCCTAATATGTTTGGACCTATCATGACTACTTTTTTTGTTTGGGGTTCTTTGAAATAACTTAAAATTTTAATTCAGTTATGAGGAACGTGCTTATGTGAGCACAGTGTGAATATTTTTTAAAGCGGAAAAAACTTGAAGCAAATACAAATTTTTTATTTAAAAAGTACCTTTGAAATACTATTAAACTATAAGCGGAGATCCTAATTCAGATCTAAACAAATTTTTCCTAGCGTAGCTTTCGATACATAATTATGAAAAAATAAGTCTATTCCCTCATTTAGTAGGTGCTGGTTTTTGATTGAAAAAAATATTGTTCAAAATTGTACTAGCTTAAATCTTAATGTCAGGTAAAGAGTGGAGTTAAACACTGAATGGTGTGCGCAAAAGAAAATTGTAAAATAAAAATTCACATGCAACCTGACGTGCAGCATCATATTAAATCGTCGAGATAATTTGCTCGAACGATGTTTACATCGACCATAAAAAATCTTGCTACTTTTTGCGCGAGAACTCCGGACTAGCAAGTCAAGGGATGAGAAAATGAAGGTATGCTGTGGTAATTAAAATTTTCTAATTAAAGAGGAAACTTAGTGCTTTTCAGTAAAAAAGATTTAAAAAGATGAAGATAAAATTGTTTTCTTACAAGTAAAAGAAAGTAGTAGTTTTTCATGTGTTCAAAACAGTATTTAGAAATTTTTCTTAAATAGCTCCTGTTGTTCAATACATTTAATATGCAACTTGAAATTTATGATGGAATTTTTTTTAATGTATTTTTTTCCCAAACATAAGATGGTTGAATCGTTTATAATCGGGTTTGACTACACATTCAATTGTCTAAATGGCTATAAAGAAAACCTTTTTTGAAACTTAATTTTTAAGGTATTTCATTACATATAACAAAGGTAAGTAAAATCCCCATCCCCTTAATTTTTTACCTGAAATTTGTCAGTTTATAGGAATTTAAATGATTAAGCAGAACTGAGAGAATTCTCTAAAATATGCGACGAAATTTTATGGGAAAGACTTAAGACCACGTGATTATTCAGGGACATTCCCAGACAAATCGACGGTATTCGCGAATGAAAATCGCCCATAAAGGAATGACAGTAAAAGATTTACGACTATCTGAAACTGGAACTGCTTTTCTTTAAACGGAACCAGTGTAAAATGGGATCAAAGAATGTAGGATTGAGAACTTCGACTCTTAACTGCTAGAATATTCATCAATCCGCTTTAGGGGCATAATTTATAATAAACAAATTTTTAACTGACTCATGAACTTTTCTATGTAACTAATGCAGCGAGAAGACAATTTTTTTTAATCTGCGAACTAAAGATTGATTTACATACGTGCATACATACATACATACATGCATACACACACACACACACACACACACACACACACACACACACACACACA
>CAKNYM010038929.1:0-10789 GCA_932195095.1 Andricus curvator | reverse complement strand
ATATATAATATAATTATAATTCTTTTTCGTATTGAGTTCTGTCTGTAATATAACCTATTTTTGACGTGGCTCACTAATGTTGATGAAATATTCAATATGAAAACTCTAATAGTAGGTCTGGCATCTGGTACTTTTTCAACGTATTAAGTACGTACCGCGCGTTCTTCTGCTAAAACGATTTATTGAGGGGTCCTGATGAATATTCCTAGATTTCTAGAAATGACTACGACGCGTCCCGGAAATATTTTTGAAGAAAAGTTCCAAAAATGGTGTTTGCGCAGACTGACCCGCCCCATTGCATTCTAGAGCAAAATTTTCAACAGGAAAATTAAACTAGAAAAAATTCTGAGAAAGTTGAAAAAAGAAGAACATTCTATCTTTAGTGGGTGCCGAGTTATGACTCCTCAAAGAACCCGGATTTTTTCCAAAAAAGAGGCGGAAAAACCCTATTCTGAAGTTTCTATTTGGACTTCAGAACCTGTTAATTTTACGAAAAAATCTTCTAGATTTTAATGAAAGTAGACACAATTTTGAGTGATTCTAAAAAAAGCAATTACCTAACCCCAATGTTAATTGTTGATAATAAAAGAATATTAAAAAAAATTAATTACGCAATCATGCAATTGATGAAAAAATTAATTGAATAATTGACTAAATGATTGAATTATTGACTCATAAATTACTTAGTATCAGGAAAATGACTACATCGTAGAAACTTAAAAATTGTTTTGTAAAATGAACTCTTTTCCACACCACTCCGGAGGTAGAGTATCAGGAGCTTTTTTTAGTGGTTTCCCTAATAGGACATCGGAAATCGTCATTCGAAATATTATAGTGATATATATAATAATAATATTCCTTTCGGAAGTTGAAAAAAATATGTTCTTAATTATCCAATTATGCATATTCAGTGAAGAGAATAGAATGGAAGTGGAGGAAGGAAATGTACGAGAATCTAAACGTACACATAAATATGTCAAAATTTCATGATCATAACTCGTGACCTATAAGAGCTGAAACATTCTGTTTTTTTATTTCACGCAAAATTTAGCCTTTTATTATTTATCCGGTTACCGTTTTTCTGTATGATGATAGCTAATTTTTACTATGAATGATATGGTCGCTAAAATCAGATGCGCTACTCACTTTTTAACCTAAATAGTGGATTAAACAGAAAAATTACTCGCTACTGTTTGATCACAAATTTAATCTTGCAAGATATATCTGGAAAGAATCCGACTTTATGGTGTACCAGCAGTAACAGCCAATTCTGGTTAATGGTGATGATATGCTCCTCAAAGTACTCCTCTCTGGAAGCCACAACCTTCTTTCTGCGATCCTCTCACTTCCGGAAGCACTCCTGAGAATCACCTTTCGGAATAACTAGCAACTTCAATTTCGTTAGGACTGTATGGGGGCCGACGAAATTACGTAAGGCCGTGTTTCACCAGATGTATAAGCGGGTGCGTTATCGTGGTGCAGGTGTGAAGGAGCCAGTAGCCACTTTTTGATAAATCAGACCGTTTCGTTCATACTGCATCACGTAGTCGCTTCTGAACTTCTTGGTAATACTCTTTGTTCACTGTCTGATCTCGTAGAGCGTATTCACAGTAAACAACACCTTCCTGGTCGAATAAAACAGTGAGGATTGCCTTGATGTTGCTTCGACTCTGGCGCGCTTTCTTCCTTCTCGGCGATCCCGGTGTCTTCCACTACGAAGATTGGGCCTTTGTCTCAGGTTCATATCCATAAACGCAATGACTGACCTTTTTGAACATGTCTGGGTTGTTTCTGATTGACTGCCAATCGTCCTAGGCGACTTCCACTCGATACTTATTTTGGTTTTCCGTCATCAACCGTGGAACGAATTTTGTATCCACGCGGCTCACGCCCAAATCTTGGCTCAAAATTAGTGACACAATAGTTTTTGGTATCCAGAGGTCTTCCTCTAATTATCTCAGTGTTAAACTATAATTTCCATTGATTAACATTCGCATTCATTCCGCATTTCGAGGTGCTTTTCAGAGCAAGGGTCACTTCACAGTAAATCCCAAATATATTATTTATCTGAAGTTGGATAAAAACGCTGCAATCAATTGAAAACTGTAATTATCTGAAGTCAGATAATTTTCATCACTAGGCAGATAAAAATGATCCCTCGTCGGATAATTGTAGGTCGATTAAGTTAAACGGTTAGAAACACTCCTTAATCATACTTAGAAGATGGTGGAACGCAAGGTACTGATTAAATTAGGCCAATCGAGGAATAGCATCTAAATCAGAGTTGAAATAGGCCCTCAGAATTTTTTGAGAATATTCGAATGCTCTTCAATATTTTATATTATCTTTGAAATTATGTAGGAGATAATTTTTTGCCACACCTACATCGAATGTTGGACTAAACATGCTTCTAAACGATTTATAAAATAATGCAATTAAGTCGGCGCAATGCGAATAATATAGACGCATGCGCACTCCGCAATATAGTTACTTTGCACATCGGTGAGTAAACTTTTACATGCGCACTTTAGAGATAAGGAACACTCTTAGCACCGCACCGGCAGAATTTGGATGCTATGTTACAGGAATCTTACAGTCACTATTTCGGAGCAGCCTTCACCTTGAAACTTTCTCAAATGGTTGTTGCTAAAAATAGCATATGATATACACTCGTAAGCTATCACATGTTTTGCGCACTTGTATCGTAAATAGCTAGTTAAAAATGTTCTTAAAGAATATGGAATTTGTGGAATACTTTGGAATTTCCGGGAGTATTCTAGAATAGTTTTGATTCATGCACTTGTTAGTTTTCCTTATTAGGGCTACATCAGAACCGGGTAAAGCTAATCAGTACTACCCCTGCAAGAAACGTAAAATTCAAAAGTATTGTTTCGCATTCACGATTTGTTTCCGTGAAGTCTGTTATGTGTCAGTGTCGCATTGGAGGTTAGCCGAAAACGTTTAAATGCGATACTTCTTATATAACATTAAATTCCTGAATGCGTTTGAATAAGAAAGATAAAAATTTTTGCACACAATGCTTTTTAATGCGAGACTTCACATTCGTTTTAATGCTTTCTAATGCGACCGAATGAGAGAAAATTTCAGAGCGAAATGAAAACTTTTTAAATCGAGAGTTCGCATTACTTTGAATCCTTTTGAAAGCGAAAGAATGAGACACATTTTTTGAGCGAGGTAAAAACTTTTCAATGCGAAAGTTCGCACATGTTTAAATACTCTTGAATGCGATAGAATGAGACGAAATTTTTTATCGAGTGTAAACTTTTTAATGCGAGAGTTCGTACTGGTTTGAATACTTTTCAATACGAATTAATGATGGAAATGTTTCGGTTGAGTGAAAACTTTTTAACACGAAAGTTCACATTAGTTTTAATGATTTTAAATGCGATCGAATGAGAAGAATGTCGTGCGTGAATTGAAAACTTTTTAATGCGAAATGTCGCATTGGTTTAAATTTTGCAAATTCCAAAAGTTATTGGAATACTTTTGAATTCGTAACCGCGGATTAAAATTTTATTCAATATTTTATAGTGTTTATTCATTTATTAATATTTATATATTTGTTTTACATTATTTTAAAAAAGTTTTACAATAAACAGGAACCGCTTGATTACTTTTATACTTTTAAATGCCGAAGATCCACGACTGCCATCTCGCATTCGGCGTCTTGAAGTTTAATGCGAACCAATACTTTGTAATGCGAATCATCGACACTGATGTGATGAAGTGTAATGCGAACCAGTACGAACTAATACTTTTAAAATCTTTTTTTCGGAACAGAAAACAGAATTGAATCGCATTCAAAATGTCAATATATTTTAATACTTTTCAATACGACGTTTTTTGCAAGGACGAGAGAACCCGATTTCATTTTCTGAATTAAAAACGAAATGGTTGATTACATTTGCGTTAACTATTATATTATGATAGATCTGATTTTTAAAGAGGCTTCCATATGTTTCTTTATATTCGTTTCTAAGCTATTGGTGCGGATCATCACAGATTTAAACAAGCTTGCGTTAGCTTTCATGTCATTCGCAGATTCAGCAGTGCAGCTGTGGAGAAATAAGGACCGCTTCCTACCAGCTTGCATTTCAGCTTGCAATCCCATATAATAGAGTGTACGACTATGCTTTGTACGACTCACTATCGCAATCTCAAGAGCCATGAAGCTTACAGCAACCGTAATCGTATAAACGCTAGCTACAAATTATCCTTTTACTAAAGACAATTTAAAGGAGTGACGACCTGAAATTCATAAACTGAGGCCAAACGAAGAAGCTATTTTGTCTACTTTTTTGTATACATAATCTAAAGTGTAGAAAGACTCACGGTGAAGGCCGTTTTTTTTTGAGAAAATTCTATTTTTCGTACGATATTCGAAAGAAAAAAATGCACCCTATTAGTGGCACCACGAACCTAAGAACAATAGGAAAAAAAAATATATAAATATTTTTAAATCCACTATACAATATTTGAAATCTGTTAAAACCCGTAGAAATCCCTTGAAATCTTTGACCCACTTTTGAATTCCTTTGAAATCATTAAAATAGTTAGAAATCTGTATGAATCATTGATTATTCTTTGATAATTAAATAAATTAATTCCCTAAATTTTAAAATGACTCAAAATCTCTTGCAATTTTGTAAGTTTTTTCACATCCCTTAATATGGTTGAAATATGTAACAATCCCTTGAAATACAATTTATTTTGTCCCCTAAAGTTATCTACAAATATGTTGAAAACGCTTTAAATGCATTCAAAAGGTACAGTTAAAATGAACTTATTGAATAAAGTTTTCGAAATAAATAATCAAATATTGTGAAATTCCTTGACATACATTACAATCCCTTGAAAATTCATTTATTTTCAAGAATTCTCTAGAAATCTTTTAAAATCAAGCACAAAATCTTTGAAAATACTAAAAAACGCGTTGAAATCTACTGAAGTTTTTGAAAGGTCTTAAAATTCTCTGCGATCTGTTAAAATAGCCTAAAATCTTTAAAATTTCTGTCAATCCTTTGAAATAATTGCACGTGTTATAGAATCCCTTCAGATCTTTGGAAATCGTACACAATTCTTTGACATTCCTTGAGTGTTTGAAAATCTCTTGCAATTCTTCGGAATGTTCTGAAATAGCTTAAAATGTTTCAAATCATTTGAAATTTTGTAATTTTTCTCACATTCGTTCAAATTATTTCCATACGTAGAAATTCTTTGAAATGTAATTTATTTTATTCCCTAAAGTTCTACAGAAATTCGTGAAATCAATTAAAATTCAATGCAATATTTGGATACCGTAAAAGCCAACTCAAATAAGTAGAAGTCATTTGAAATCCCTCCAATATACATTAACATTAATTTATAGTAGAAATATTGCTAGAAATATTGTACTATTTTGATTAGGGTTTACGCAGAATTGCAGAAAAATTAAAATCTTTTTCATGGTTGACCAATCAGAAAGTTACAATTTAGGATTTATGTTGTAATTTGGTGAAAAATCTATTACTTTTTCTTGGGATATTAGAGTGAACAAGATAAACATTTATTACTCTTTTACGAAGAGACATATTTCATTCTTTCCTCTTCTTAAGCCTTATTTATTAGACATATCCTAAACGTAATTCATCTCAAGAAAAAAAACCTTGCTAATTCCTCCTACTGCGATGAGAAAATTTAAGTTCAATGTTTTCGAGTTTATGATGATCAAAGTAATACGCGAATAACTAAACGGAAGGCAAAATTTCCTTTCATAAATGTCTTTACGATTTTTTGTCAAGTCTGCCGACTTTTGAATAATTTTTTGTAAGTCAGTAAGCAGCCTTGAGTTTCAAAGATTTTTCCAGTGCTGTTGAAAACGAAAACTAGGGTTGTTTACTAATTTTAATTTAATGTTGAAATTGAATTTTTTCACCTATGTCGATTCGAGGAACCATGTTCCATCAAAGGAGTTGGATTTTCCACCAGTCAAAGCACGAGGCAGTACTTTGAAGAGAAAGTATACGGATTTATATCTACAAACAGTGGACTATCATTATTTTTATCACTAAAAAAACCTTTTTAATATTTGTCCATGCATTATCTGAAAATCGGTCAATCCTCAGAACACTTTCATTTTGCAGACCTCTAAAAGAGTAGAGTTATTAAATTCTCGAGAATTTAAGTTTGGGTTACATAACGGAGAATACACAGAATACATACATGCATAGATTAGCAGTTCGAACTCGAAAGTTCATTGCCTCACTACCCGATTCGGGTAGTGTTTCTAGGTGGATATTTACTACCAATTTGGGCCCACCACACCCAAGACGGGCCAACAGCACGCAGTATTCCTGAACGGTCACCCATCCAAGTACTAACCGTGCCCAACAATGCTTAACTTCAGTGATCTTACGAGAACTGGTGTTTTCAGCGTGGTATCGCCGTTGGCGAATACACAGAATATAGGAGAATTTAAAAGAATTGAAGAGAATTCAAGAATATATCATTTTTAACAATATTTGTATTATTTACGATATTTACATGGTTAATTTATCCGCGGGTTATATTCTTGGTAATATTCTCATTCTCTTTACCGTTCTCAAAGTAATATAGCTGACTCAGAACTCTACAAAAGACTACCAACCCCGTGAGTGCCAATGATTCTCAAGTAATTTTTCTGCGTCCATTTTTGTTTCTTTTTCAGGTGGACGTCAGTAGTGGAAATTAAGGAATAGATGACTTTCCGTGAGGAAAAGGTGCAGTTTGAAGATCGAAGTTTAGGAGATACTCACGTTTTTGTGAACAAAGGTCAAAACTATCAATACATAAGCATGTATAAATATTGTGACATAACCTCACTCTTTTACAAGATTTTAAATTATGCACTAGAACATGAAAAAATGGAGATACTTCTATAAAAAAAGCATTAATTTAAGAAGTACTTTCCCTAGAAGAACTTTAGCATACATAGCATTAATCTGTTTATCATATCACGTGATTACAATTTGAAGGAGTGTTTTCGCGGTTCCAATTTTTGTAACAATTCTTAAATTTTCATCAGAGAAGGTATTCGATTTGTGTAAAATTTGACTCCTCTCCCCCGTTTTTGTTAAATTTCCACATTTTGTGACCCCCTGAGGCCGAAAAACAAACTTTTTATAAACTCTTGTTATAACTGTTGCTTATTAAATCGTAAAAAATAACATTGAAAGTAAACAAATTAAATTTATGAAAAAACGAGACAAAATTCAATACAATTTTTAGTAACAAAATTGTTTTTTTTTTATAGGATGCGCAATTGTTTCAATTATAAAAACAAAACAATGAAAATACGTATGTTTCAATACCAATGCATATTATGTATTGTAATAATAGAAATTTACTGAAATGGTACATTTTTCAGGGTAGTTGAGAATAAAATATAATGCAAAATAATAAACAAATATCAAAGTAATCATGATAAATAAACTTTGTACTTTATATTGCAATATCTGAGTAAGCAATTCTAGACCGAGGTACATAAATAAATGTAATATACATTTGATATAAAAGTGTTGAACATAATGGAAAAAAGAATACAAAATCACAAAATTACAGTTGTTGATGCTTTAACCCTTTAATTTTAAAAGGTCTGTGCACAAATGTGCGGCAAATACATTATCGAGCGCGAAGCGCCAGAACCAACAGTCGCGCGCCCTAGGCGCGCTCAAACTTGCGAGCCGCGCGCACAGCGAGCGATGAGAATGTGCCTGCGCAGCAGGAAGATTTTTTCTCTTAAATGAAGCAAAGCCAAAAAATTTACAGAGCACTCTGAGTTTAGCATAAAATTAACTTATCAGAAATTTTTAATCTTTGGATATTTAAGTAATTTTACAATGATTAACAAAATTCATGGATGAAACAAAAATTCACTTTAATTTTCCGATTTTTTCATATTTCCGGGTTTCTTTTCCTCTGTAATAATCCGCGTAAAATTATCCACTCAATCATACTTAGCGTTCCAGCTGACTTTTTACATCTCCTTCCCTTATCTCGTAGCCATAAAGAGTTTGGTTGGCCGGTTTAGCTAGAATGCGCTTCGTCTTTGATTCTAGCTTCATGAAGATGAATCACACCCCGAAAGTTTCACAATTATGTGAATCGGGGATCTCGGCTCTTTGTTTCAAGACTGGCACCGAAGTTGAATTGCGACGCGTAATAAATTACAAACGACCAGAACATAAGAAAACGAAACTTTCCTCAGCTTGCGAAATGAGAGAACGATAGTGCGATAGTGCCTTTATTCTCACTTGAGCGAATTGCTGAACGCACTTTAATCTGGTCAACAAGCCACCACTCAACAAAATTGAAGCTTCTGATGAAACTTCATATTTAAATGTTGTGTTCCTTTGTTATTCGAATATTTCAAGAAGGTACTCTGAAACATTTATTAAGTGATTCTCAGAACTTTATGCGGAGAGAATAAACTACATATAACTTATCAATTCCAACTTATCAAATTAAAGAGAGAAATTATATGCAAACAGTATACATTTTAAGAGTAAGGGTGCATAATCGGTGGAAGGATTGGATTGACAAATTGCAGGAGAGCTTAAATAAATTCTTGAAAATAAAAATTGCAATTTAAATCAAGAAGAAAACTTCTCCCGAGCTGAATTGTTTCTTATCGAGGTCGAATTATTATTTGCCTTTGGACAGTAATATAAAATGCAATTAGCAATTTGCAAAAAACGAATAAAAACTTTCTACCAAGATATGACCATCAAGATCGGCCACATGACTAAGGAATTCGATTTCGAATAAATGTTTTCCACAAAAAATGTAGGTGTTTCATTTTGCACGCATTTTTTGAAAAATAAATATTTTTTTCGCTCATATCATCGCTTTATGAAAAGATGATGCAAACAATCTGAAGTGATAATGTCATATCTCGAATATTTTTCTAGAGTTTTCCAACTTAAATATGAAGGTTTACCATAAACGAACAAAGCTCATTTTTATTTTGAGTTAAGCATGAATGAAGATATAATTTATTAAATAAACGATCCTCTGAAGTGCTTTTAGGCAGTATGTAGGCATCCGTTCATGGAAAATTAAACGTCACGCTGGGTTAAGTTTGATGGTGAACAACAGAGTTTACTTGCCATTGATGTGCAGATTTATGTGAATGAATTTTGGCGGATGTGTTGTTATCTGGCACTCGTATTGGCCTTCGTCGCTGCTGTTGACGAATCTGATTTGCAGACGCCAGTTATCCGGGTACTGAAATTCGACGGTGTACCTCGAATCGCCAGTATATGTGGTGCGACCAACTGTTAACAGGGTCATCTTCTCTCCATCCTCCTGCCGTCGAACCCACGATACCTGAAACAACAAAATTGATAGACGATTTATCAAAGGATATTAAAACTGATTTCTATAGTTGTTTATTTATTGCCAATTCATATTGATTTTATTTGATTTGTGTTTATGACACTAAAAGATATTTTGTTATTTTGAGAACATTCTAGATACTCGTAAATCATTCTTCAGGGAGATTGTGAAAGCTTTCGCATTTTTCTTACTGAAATAAAACCACCTCGAGCGATAGATAATAAAAACAATTACATTTTTTCGTGATTAAGCAAATTCCGCTTTCAGTATGAAAATGGGTCACTTGGTAAAAAAAAAATATTGAAAACTGTTCAATTTTTAAATCACCAGAAACTTTTCCAAATAAAATGGCGTATTCAGTTTTTAAAATATTTATTTATGCAGATATTTACTACTCTTGCTCTATATGACACTTTTTTATCTGCATACGAATATTGAATGAATTTTTCAAATCAACATTGTACAAAATATTCTGCACAATTTTTCGTTGAATTGATGTATCAATAGTTACTGTTTTCTAAGTTTCACTGCAATATTGATAAAGTTCTTTTGAGTACATTTTTCGTATATTTTCAAGGACAATTATGTCAGTAGATTTTTTTCATGTTTGTTTCACATTTCTTAGATTTATCATTTGTGCACGATCATCAATTTTGAATATATCGTATCCAAATATATCATTTTGATCAATCTCGAAATATGTAACACTGTTCAACAATATGTTACCTATGTGTATTTGAAATAAGACGTCTCGTTTCAGTAGTAGTTTTTCGTGCAGAATTTTAATCGGACCTCCATTTTTTGCCTACAAATCAGGGTTTTGAGTTCTTTTGAATGAAGTTTTTTTTTTAATAACAAATCGCGCTATAAGTGGACGTTGAGAACTTTATCACAAAAGGCGATACAAAATTTCTACGAATTTTTTAATGCGGAATTCAACTACCACCTTAATTTTTCGATAGCTTGAAAAGGTGTTGGATATAATCACAGAAATTGCGAAAACACGTAGAAAGGAGTTTGAAAAAAAACATATTCTGAGCTAAATACTAACTCTTTATTATTTAAGTAGGGATCATTTTCTTTGTTTCGCAGCAGAGAAAAATAGATGATAATTCGACAATTCATGTTTATTCAAAGCAAACTATTGGACTCGAATTTTCTTGTCACTTGCCCAACTGTGCACGTGCACAGATGTCCCTTGCCCAACTGTGCACGTGCACAGATATCCCTTGCCCAACTGTGCACGTGCACAGATGTCACTTGCCCAACTGTGCACGTTTATGTCCTTACGTAAGGGTTTATACGAGGTTGATCCTTTATATCTACGTATAATAAATTTTTAACAGTTAAAATGCCAAATTATTATAAATATAAGAAAGCTTTCTTTAAATTTATTTTGCTTTCTCATAGAAAA
>CAKNYM010038928.1:0-17369 GCA_932195095.1 Andricus curvator | reverse complement strand
TGCTGCACTTGGCGTTTCTGTGAGATTTTGGGCTACTTTACCATCCAACATAGTCAATAGCATCTCATAATCAACCTTGCACCTAAATTTGCCAATTGTGATTTTAGTCGGCGAAAGTTGTTTTATTTCCTCTTTTATACCGCCGATCTCAGATCTCGTCAATTCGGGAGTCTCTTTGGCAAATTGAAATGCTATCGGTATGCAGAATTTGGTAGATCCCGGGTGAGGGTTCTTCCAAATCACTTCAGTTTCAGAATCCAACAAAATCGATACCATCGAGACCATGAAAATACTCTCATCAGACTGCATGCCATCCGGGAGATTTTGTTTGTAAACACTTTGGTCTGATGCCACATCACAACCGTATTTTAGGTGTAGTGTCAGAGACTTAACGTTTTTCTCTATTATGGAACTCTTGATTGTAGGAATCTGTGTCAAACGTTTTGCCGTATGATCCAGCAGTTCTTGTAACTTAATAGAGACACTCTGACCAGTAATAGTAAGTGCTGAATCGGGAGGATAACATCGCTTCCTTGCATCGAGCAAATTTTTATGCGGGACAAAAATGTCTGCATTTTTGGCTTTCGCTTTGAAGCGAATTATTTCATACTGATGCTTAGAAAGCTTTGCATCTTCAATTAATGCAATAGCTTCGTCATCAGAGAATCTGATGATGCTCTCCTGAATCTCATTTTTACCTGCATCATTCAAAAGTCGAGTTATTTTGTTCGCTAATTTTGTTTTTCCAGCAGCTCTCAGATTTCTAAGAAAGGCTAGTTGAATCTCAAGTTCAGAATAGCATTCCTGAATTTCTTGAAGCTTCCTTCTTTTCGTGGACGTAGAGCTGCTTGAAAAATCTTCATTAAAACGTCTACCGATCTTTGGTGTAGTTAAAGCAGCAGTGAATTTCGTGAGGTGCCATTTACCGTATCTGCGCTTGAGCTTTTCTTTTTCGTAAAAAAAAGATTTTCAATTTTTTTTGAATGTTGGGATAAAGTACTGTAATAGTTTGTCAGTAACTAATTTCATTTGGTTATCATCGACTGGATAATTTTCCCGTATGTAATTCCAAAGCATTACAGATAAATCAGTGTCGTTCATTTTGTGATTTTGCCTTGCAATATCATACAAGCTCTCTATTGGTACCTCCAGAGAATTCATCTTAACGCGTAAATTAAAATAAATAAAATAACAATTTTAAAAATAATGAAAAAATGAACGAAGAAATTTCGTGATACTTAAAACCTATGGACAAGAAAATTAAAGAAACAAAAAAAAATAGTTGATATCTCTGAACTTCAGGAGATAAAACAACAATTCGGGAGTGACAAATAACTTTGTGATATAAGTGTCAACTTCCTACATCAACTTAAATATAAGAATATGAATATTCAATATCATCAGAACATTATTTCCAGTTAACAGAACAGAATGAATATCTTTGCGAGATTCTCTTGTTCTCTACTCGAGTATTCAATACAAAATGTCTGAACGTTCAGCTATTTCCTCTCGTTGAACAAGAATCACGCATGCGCATATAACATGTGTTGCCATCTGGTGGCGACAGGCAAAATATCTTATATAATGGTAATATGGCGGCGAATTTAAATAAAAAAATGATAGGAAAATAAGAAATGGAAAGGAAGGACGATCGTACTCTACATTGGAATGTCCAAACAATGGATTTTTTGATTCATATTTATATTATTCGTTGATGAAGTTAACGGGTTATATCATTTAATAAGACTTGAAGACAATCAGAAAAAAATTCGGTTCGTTTTTACCATAAACTGTTCAAATCAGGCATTTACTTATATTATTTGTTGATAAATTCAACAAATTATATCAGATAACAAAAATATATCAATGTGCATCACAGGCAATGAGATTCGAAGACAATCGGAAGAAAATTCGGTTTGTTTCTGTCTAAAACTGTTCAGATCATGCATTTGCTTATAATAATTGTTGATCAATTTAACACATTTTTTCAGATGACAAAAATACATCACTGTATATCATCGGCAATGAGATTCGAAGGCAATCGGAAGAAAATTCGGTTCGTTTCTGCCTAAAACTATTCAAATCATGCAATTGTTTATATTATTTGTTGATAAGTTCAAAAATGATATCGGATGACAAAAATATATCAATTTGCATCACAGGCAATGAGATTCGAAGATAATCGAAAGAAAATTCGGTTTGTTTCTGCCTAAAACTGTTTAGATCATGCATTTGTTTATAATAATTGTTGATAATATCAACAAATTATTTCAGATGACAAAAATACATCAATGTGTATCACAGACAATGAGATTCGAGGGCAATCGGGAGAAAATTCGGTTTTTTTCTGCCTAAAACTGTTCAGATCATGCATTTGTTTATAATAATTGTTGATTAATTAAACAAATTATTTTAGGTGACAATAATACATCAATATGTATCACTGGCAATGAGATTCGTGGACAATCGGAAGAAAATACGGTTTGTTTCTGCCTAAAACTGTTCAAATCATGCATTTGTTTATATTATTTGTTGTTAAAGTTAACAAATGATATCGGACATCACATTTTCATGATCACATGTCACCTCGTTGCTCAGAGCGAGCGATTTCGATGCATAAATATACTTCACAAAAACATAATCCATCATACTGGCTATTTGTTGCAAAAATTTGTTTATAACAAATAACTTGACATAACAACCAATTTTTTTCTTTCACTGACCCTTGCGCATCAAACCTGAGGCCTTTTGCCACTAAAAAAAATTTTTACAGAGAATTAAAAAAAAAAATTTGTAAATCAACATTTTTTTAGATATTTGCAGTTCTATATAAATTAAAAAAAAAAAATTAAAAAATCGGCCTCGACATGTTTCTTAAGAATTTAATGCTGAATTTTTTGAAAAAAAAAGTTGAAAATCAATAAAGAATTGCGAGTTACAGATTATTTTGAACATCGTTTTTCCATTTCGCCCCACTGTGGGGCACCCTTCTCCTATCCAGACCTTGTTGCAGATCTTCCACATCCCTTCCCTAACCCCTTCTCCTCCATACTTCGTCGCTTCGTTCTCCATGCCTTCCTCTCCTGTAGCCTTGTTTCTTTTTAGTCTATCCATTGCCTCATCCACTTCTTCTCTTGTTATTTCGTTCCCTTCCTCCATTTCTCCCTGAACTATCCTTTTCTGTTCCCCCTCAATCCTATTTTTCTCTTCCCCTAACAGACCCTTAAAATAATCCGTACACTCACCCATTTCTATTTCTTCATTCACACCCTTCCTTTCTCCTCTTTCCTTATTTATCACGACCCAAACCCTACCTTCTTTGATCGCTTTTTCTACTTCTTCCTTGTATTTCTCCTTTCCCCTTTGCCTTTTCCTTTCCAGCATCCTCTCATGTTCTCTTTTTCTCCTGCTGTACTCCCCCTGCTCCATTTCCCCTTTTCTCCATTTTCTTACACACTTTTTCATTATGTCTTTACTCTCCGTTCATTCCTCGTCTCACCAGCCTCTCTTTCCCTCTTCTCTTTCGTCTTTTGTACCTATCTCATCCTTTACCTTTTCAATCGACCCTTTCAACCTTTCAATTAACGAGTCTACATCCTCCTCTTTTTCATACTTAACATTCTCCTTTTCCTTTTTTTGCTTAAACTCTTTTAATTTATCTACCCCCCAGACTCTCATTTGCGTGTTCCCTTCTCCCTCTGCCGCTCTTACGGACGCCAGATTTAGGTGTAGCGATTGCCGGGAAGTGCTCGGACCCTATCTCATTCCCCACCTTCATACTCCCTATCATATCCCTCATTCTTGCTTCCGTCAGGATGTAATCTATTACTGTTTCTTCCTTACCTATGAATGTGATCTCTCCTGCCTCATCTCCTTTCATATTGCCATTACATATTAACTATCCTGTTTCTCCCATTACGTCTAGTAACCTTCTCCCCTCCCAGTCTGCCTCGCTATGTTTGGAGCTCCTTATATAAGCCTCCTTTTCTTCATCCCAAATCCCTCCCCCTTGTTCGCCAGTCCTGTCATTCAAGTCACCTCCTATCAAAACCAACTCTTCCTTATTTTCCTCCATCCACCTCCTTATCACTCTCCAATCTTCCTCTTCTCCTCTTCTTCTTCATATACACAAACCACCGCTATTTTGACTTTTCCAATTATAATCCTTCTTACCATTGTTCCATCCTTTCCCTCCCTGTCCCCCTCTTTTCTCCCTTTTACTGCAAATTCTTCTCTCGCCCCTGAGACCATACCGCCCATCCCTTTCCCTTTAACGTGTTCCTTTCTTGCTTCTTGCATCTTCCCAACATAACCTTTCGGTAACATCTTTTTGATCATCTTCCAGTCCTTCTCATCCGCCCAGGTTTCACTCATCATAATCACATACCACTTTTCTAACTCCCTCAAAAATCCTTCATTCTTGTTCTTCAAGCCTGACACATTCCAGAAAGCTTTTCTCACGTTTTTCTCTTCCCTTCCCTCACCTATCTTCCTCACTTTTCCCTGCCTTGCCGTTTGGAAACCCTTCTGTTCCATCTATAAACTCTTTTGTCTCTTCCTTTTCCCTACCTTTCTCAACTTTTTCCCCCTTTTTCCTCATTTCTTCTGATTCTTCGTCTCAGAACCATTCCTCCCCATTTATCCATATCCTGTATCTCAGTATCCATACCATGCGCCCCTTTTCCCTCTCTACCCATGCCCTCTGCTCTATTCTTCCTTCAATAATTTTTTTTCTTCATAATTCTATTTTTCTCCTCTTCACTCCCTACTTTTACTATAAACATTCCTTCTTTTCCTCCCTTCGTTCCTCCTATTCTCTCATAAGATTTTTGATTTCCGCTTCCCCTGTTTCACTCTCCTCTGTCAATCCCTTAACTAATATGTTCTTTTTTCTCTTTGTCCTTTCTTTCCCTTCCTATCTCCCTTCAATCTCACTTCGTCTCTTCTTCAATCTTTCATTCTCATTTTGCACGTTCTTATTACTCCCTTTTCCTAATTCCGCACTCGCTGTTTCTTTCCCCATATGCTCATTCCTGATTTCTAAGCTGTTTACTCGTTCTTCCAACTGTTTTATCTCACTATTTCTCTTTTCGTCATCCTCTTTCTGCCTATTCTCTATGCTCTCTAGTTTACCCGATACCTTATCCTTCTCTTCTTTCCAGAGTTTATCCCACTCTTCCCATTTTTCTCTTACTTTTCTCACTTCCCCCCTTACATCATTTCCCTGCCTATGTATATCCCTATTCATATCATCCAGTCTCTTCCTTGTTCCTGCCTAAAACCCTTTTATGAGAGCCTCTAGTTTTTCAAACATTCCTCCATCTCCCCTATCTCTTTCTCGTGTTTTCCGTTCAGTCCTTACTTTCTTACTTTCCTTGTCCCTTTCTAATTCATCGTCCCCTTTCTCTCTTTATCTTTTTTCTTCCCCTTCACTACTGGTCGCGCTCACCTTCTCTCGCCGTAGGTTAGAGACTGTAGGTTAGACTTTAGAGGATCTCCCGCGTTTATGGACCGTGCCTGAACCCCTTCTCTCTGCCGTTCCCTCCCTGGTCAGCGTCTCATCTGTCATCTGGTCATCGCTACTTTCATCTTTCCCCTTCACCCCACTAACCGCGCTCTCACCATCGTCACCTCTTATTTCGGCTGCCTGTTGTTCAATGCGATCGTCCAATGACTGTCGCCCTCTGGCGCCCGTTTCTGGACTTCGTACCGTCGGCATCCTACCTTACTTAGTGATCCGCGACGTTTCCCGCTCTTCACTCACCTACCTCTTGCCCCCCTTGCCCAGAAACTATTTTTACTGCTCCTAACCTCAAAAACTTCGCACGCTCCAATTTACACTTCACGCAACTTACTTTCACCCTTTACACCTTTGCCATCACTCACCCTTCTTCATTTACACCTGATCTCCGCACTCACTGCCCTTCCTGCATCCACACATGCCTACTCCCTTCAGCAGAGCTAAAAAACTAACACTTGAAACAAAAGAGTTCTCTCACGATCAGTACCAAAAACGGAAGCCTAACTAATTTTAGATAAATTTATCTAAATCATATTTAAATTTTAAATGTACCTGAATTTTATTTAAATTTTGAATTTAACTACATTTTATTCAAAATATAAAAACTGCATTTTATTTGAAAGTCAAATTTAACTGAATTTCATTTTAATTTCAAATTTAACTAGATTTTATTTAAGTTTTAGATTTAACTAAATTTTAATTTAATTTTAAATGTACCTAAATTTTATTTAAATTTTAAATTAAAATAAATTGCATTAACATTTTTAATTTAAATAAATTGCATTAAAATTTTCAATTTGAGTAAATTGTATTAAAACTTTCCATTTAACTAAATTGTATTCAAATTTCAAATTTTACTCAATTTTATTTAAAATTTTCATGAATTACGTGAATTCCATGAATTCTGTGAATGTTATGAATTCCGTGAATTCCATGAAATCCGCAAATTCCATGCATTCCGTTAATTCCATGAATTCGGTGAATTCCGGGAATTTCGTGAATTCCATGGAATCCGTGAATTCCATGAATTTTGTGAATTTCGCGAATTCCACGAATTTCGTGTATTCTGCGAATTCGTTGAATTCCGCGTATTCCTTGAAGTTCGTGAATTCCTTGAATTCCGTGAATTCCATGAAATCCGCGAATTCCACGAATTCCATGAATCCCATGAATTTGGTGAATTTCGTGAATTCATGGAAATCACGGAATTCACGAAATTCATGGAATTCAAGGAATTCCATTCAAGGAATTCCATGAATTCCATGGAATACGTGAATTCCATTAATTCTGTGAATTTCATGAATTCCGTGAATTTCACGTATTCCATGAATCCCATGAATTCCATGAATTCCGTGAATTCCATGAATTCTGTGAATTCTATAAATTCCATTAATTCCACGAGTTCCATGAATTCCATGAATTTTGCGAATGACATGAATTTTGTGAATATCATGAATTTCCTGAATTTCGTGAATTCTGTGAATTTCGTGTATTCCGCAAATTCCTTGAATTCCGTGAATTTCATGAATTCTGTGAATTCCATGAAATCCGTGAATGCCGTGAATTCCGTGAATTCTATAAATTCCTTAAATTTCTTGAATTTCATAAATCCTTAGAATCCAGATAATTCAGGTAATTCCGAGGACTGCTAAATAATGCAAGGAATTCAGGGAATTGAGATGCATTTAAGTAATTCATACGAGGTTGAGCGAAATAGTTATTTGTGATACAAGTGTGCAAAATAGGTGATTGTGTGCGAGTGTAAATTTTGCAATATAAGCCGGAGGGTCGAAGCATGAGTCGGTGGTTAGCGCACGAGCGAAGCGAGTGAGAAAACGTAGACGAGTGCTTCGAGCCGCAAGCGAATGATGCAATCGCACGAGTTACCAATCACCTATGCGCACGTGTATCACACGCTATTTTTTGCAACGCCCGTCCGAAAAAGTTGTTAGGAGGTAACGAAAAATACTAATTTTATATTGCATAGAGTGGAGTAAAGCAATTTTTTTGAAAAAAAAAACTTGAAAACAAATTTTTGAAAAATTTTTATTTCTTATTGTTGAAAAAAATGTCCCGAAAAAAAAATTGTTTGAAAAAAAATTTTGGATGAAAATATTTTGTGAAAACAAATTTTTGAAAAAAAGGACCCCGCACCAAATGTACAGAAAAAACCTTATGATAAAAAATTCTAAAAAAAATTTTTTCTTGTATTTTCGAACCTGCAAACTAAAAATTGTAAAGAAAAACGTCAGAAAGATGGACAGTTTTTAGACAAACACTTGTCCAAAGTTTCGATTTTTACATGTATTTTAATGGGAAAATGCTTATTTCAGCAAAATGTTTTTTTTTCCACAAAAACGCTATGATAGATTTGACTAAAACCTTAATATTTTGACGATCAGGCGTACCGAATCAAAACATTCATACCTACGAACTAGAAAGATTAACGATTCTTTGGGTATACAGCATGTTTTTGGGGTTTTTTTTGTACCCTTAACATCCAAGTAACATATGTAAATCATCATTTCTTAGTAACTAAAATCAATAGAGATTTTTATTCAACTGCTACGGTATGAAACGACTTTACAATAAGTGGAGTAAGCGTACATAGAAAGAATATGTTTTGACCTAATTTTAGGGGATGTTTTACCATCCCTTAAACAATGAGTCTGAAGTTCCTAACGCATTAATCAATAACGAAAAATAGTTTTATTTTTAAATGCATGAAAGCTGCTATTTTATGACAGAAAATAGTCGCGTACAACCGTAAAAACTTCTTAAAGCACTTTCAACCCCTCATCATATATAAAACTCACCCAAGCTACCCCTAAATATTTTTAAAATTCAACAAAACCAACCTAATTCAAAAATCCGCCCAGTTTTTGCTGATAATAATTTCAATTGATGCCAAAGGGGCACACATAAAGTCTCAACCCTTCAGCATATGTAGAACTCACCCCAGCCACCCCCGAATATTTTAAAAGTTCAATAAAATCACCCTAATTCAATAATACGCCAGGTTTTTCTGATAATGTTTTCAGTTGATGCCAGAGGGACAAAAAAGTGTCTCAATCCCTCAGCACATATAGAACTCACCCCAGCAACCCCTAAATATTTTTAAAATTCAAAACAATCACCCTAATTTCAAAGTACACCAGGATTTTTCTGAAAATGTTTTCAGTTGATGCCAAATGTGCAAAAAAATGTTTCAAAACTTCAAGATTAAGGCAGAAAATAACAAAGATAACACAGGCCCACAAAATTTGACAAAGGTCCGGAACCAGAGGCCAGACCTAGTATACCCGAAGGCTTTTGCTGCGCTGAATCTGAATCCGACCGCAGAAAAATTCCAGCACCCTCAGTTTTCGAGATATTCTAACCTAAAAGGGTCAAAAACCCGTTATTTTGATGTTTTCGAGGCCCCGTAACATCGCGAAAAAATTTTTTGTTCACAAACTGACAACGGCATTGTAAAGAACTACTCTTCACCTTTAAAATGCGATCCCTACCTTTTTGATAGGATTTTTCGTAGAAATCTAATCTATGTTTACTTTAAAGCGCTTTAACATAAAGAACCGCAACTCGACCCTTTTAGGTTAGAATATCTCGAAAACTGAGGGTGCTGGAATTTTTCTGCGGTCGGATTCGGATTCAGCGCAGCAAAAGCCTTCGGGTATACTAGGTCTGGTCTCTGGTTCTGAGAATTGTTGGCCTGTGTAATTCACACCGTACTTTTCCAAACACGTTAAAATTGATAACAAAAAATATAAGTCAAGTGCATTTATATTAAAGCGATATTAACGGTAGTAATAATTGAAATATAAATACACTCATAATATGTAAGAAAATAAATAATAGTAACTGGTACCAACCTGTACAAACCTGCTTTAACTGGTTTCAACCTGTACGACAAAAAAAAGTTTTAATATTGTTCTAACCTTTACCAATAACTTATAAAAATATTATTACAGGGGAAATTCAAATATTCATAAACTCGGACTTATACCAACCTGAGAAAACCTGTTGTAACTTGTACGAAACTGTACCAATAAATTGCAACAGTACTTTTATGTGGGAAATTCAAATATTCATAAACACGAACTGGCACAAACCTCTGCAAACCTGTTGTATTAGGATTATTGTTGCATTAGGGTGATTTTAATGAAATTTTAAAATAATTTGGGGGTGGCTGGGGTGAGTTCTACATGTTCTGAAGGGTTGAGACTTTATGTGTGCCCCTTTGGAATCAATTGAAATTATTATCAGCAAAAACTGGGCGGATTTTTGAATTAGGTTGGGTTTGTTGAATTTTAAAAATATTTAGAGGTAGCTTGGGTGAGTTTTATATCTGATGAGGGGTTGAAAGTGCTTTGAGAAGTTTTTAGGGTTGTACGCGACTATTTTCTATCATAAAATAGCAGCTTTCATGCATTTAAACATAAAATTATTTTTCGTTATTGATTAATGCGTTAGGAACTTCAGACTCATTGTTTAAGGGATGGTAAAATATCCCCTAAAATTAGGTCAAAACATATTCTTGCTATGTACGCTTACTCCACTTATTGGAAAGTCGTTTCATACCGTAGCAGTTGAATAAAAATCTCTATTGATTTTAGTTACTAAGAAATGATGATTTACATATGTTACTTGGATGTTTAGGGTACAAAAACACCCCCAAAAACATGCTGCATACCCAAGGAATCGTTAATCTTTCTAGTTTGTGGGTATGAATCTTTTGATTCGGTACGCCTGATCGTCAAAATATAAAAGTTTTAGTCAAATCTATCATAGCGTTTTTGAGGAAAAAAACATTTTGCTAAAATAAGCATTTTTCCATTAAAATACATGTAAAAATCGAAACTTTGGACAAGTGTTTGTCTAAAAACTGTCCATCTTTCTGAAATTTTTCTTTCGAATTAATTTTTAGTTTGCAGGTTCGAAAATACAAGAAACAATTTTTTTTAGAATTTTTTATCATAAGGCTTTTTTCTATACATTTGGTGCGGGGTCCTTTGTGCAAAAAAATGTTTGAAAAAAAAAAAATTGTTTGAAACAAATTTTTTGGAAAAAAAATTATTTTAAAAAATGTTGGCGTTTATGATCTTTTTCCGGGGGGAGGGGCCGGCGGTACGAAACCCTAAAAACAAAACTTCAGTCATTGAAACATTTGTTCAAGTTGAATCTAAATTTATTTCAAGAAGATACCAACACCTGTGTTTAAAGTTACCTATGCCAGTGTCTAAAGTACCTCATCTAGAAAGTGCGCATGCGCAGCTTTTTCACCAGTGCCTAAAGTAAGCCATCTTCAAACTGCGCATGCGCGAAAATTATTCGCACACAGTCTGCTCAAATAAAGTCCTTTCGGCACAATTTAGAAGCATGAAAACGTCAACTTTAGAGGTGGGTGTTACAAAAATGTAGTTAGATGTATATATCGGCCGTCCCCACCACTGACGCATGCCGTATCTAGGACGTAATATCTTTGCCAATCCCTAATATCTTTGCCAGTCCCTAATATCTTTGACGCGAGCCAAGCACTGCGGTTTGTCGCTATCGTCTATCCCCTCCAGTCAACAGTTTCTATCCTCACAACGCTGTTGAGGGCCGCGAGGCGAGTTCGAATAAAGTGATTCTACTCTCGTTTGTGGTGTGAGCTGGTTGTCGCTGCGTGTTGTTCGTTAGCAGTGGGACATGCAATCCAGGAGAGGACAAAACGGAGCAGTAGAAGCCAAATTGTGAGACGCAGAAATAGACAGTAAATGGTGAGTCCGCTACTCGAAGCGAGTTCGAACTAAGGATGGTAGGGTGAAGTTGTGCCGTTGCATCGATTCTCCAAAGCATAATTTGTCCAACGCGCGGTTATCTTCAGACTGTTATTCATGGGGCGCGTATTATGATATAAGAGAAAAGCAAACGTTGTGAAAAAAGTAATGAAAGTCTGTAAGAAGAGCTGGTTTAAATGGCTTGGATCAACAGATGTAGTAGCAGGGAAATGAAATGCAGTAAAAATACAGAAAACACAATTTTGTACAACTATAAAATGTTTAATAATTAGAATGAACAATTTTAATAGTTTTTCTTGAACGCAATATAAGAAGACTAATTAAGATGAGGTGACAAATAGAATATTCAGATGCTGATGTGTCATTTTATGTTGGAGTCCCATTTTATGGGCAAACATGAGTATTTTTTGCAAGAAAAGACTGTGACAAATAAAATATGAAATTATTTGATAAAAACAATATATAATGACTAATAAAATGTACAAATTATGTAATCTTAGATTCTTAAATCTTAAATTATTATTTCTTGATAGAAAAAGATTGAAAAGCCAATAAATTTCACTAAGAATGTATTTTTAGGTTACTTCGCATATTTTCGTTGTAATGTGAATATTTTTCAATGGAAAAAGGCTAAGATAGGAATTAAATTGAAAAATAATACATCTTTAGGTTATGTATTGTAGGTCTTCCGTTTTTTATGGACTAAAAGCCCTGGCGGACCGAACGGAACGGATACGCTACAGCGTATCCTTATAGTATCCTCTCCGTATCATGCAAGAAAAACTCATTTAAAAAGGAAGATGAACATTTCACTTGTTGAAATTCGGATTCTACGTGAAATTTTGCGTTAAAAGGTCACGGAGTAATCGCAATAGTTTTTCTTGCAACATTACCTTCAGCCCACGTTATCGATAAGTATTATATTTTTTTAAAGTTTTTAATGTTGCAAGAAAAACTATTGCGATTACTCCGTGACCTTTTAACGCAAAATTTCACGTAGAATCCGAATTTCAACAAGTGAAATGTTCATCTTCCTTTTTAAATGAGTTTTTCTTGCATGATACGGAGAGGATACGATGTGGATACTATAAGGATACGCTGTAGCGTATCCGTTCCGTTCGTTCGGTCCGCCAGGGAGATACGTTTTTGAAAGAAAAAGATATTTTCTAGCGGAAAAAGGCTAAGCGAGAAATAACATAGGTTCATGATGCAATATTTAAGGTTATGTCCTCCCTTTTCGATGAGAAATGAATGCAAATAATGCATTTTTGGGTTATCTCTTATAGGTCTTCTGTTTTCTCTCCACCAAATAATACTTTTTTATATCGAAAAAGATTGAATTGTAATTAAAAAATTTACAGTTAATGCATTTGTAGGTTATTTCGTTCTTTGTCGGTTTAAATTAATATATTTTGGTGAGGAAAAGGCTTAGTTAGAAAATACAGTTCACAAATAATGTATTTTAAGGTTATGTCTTTCCGTCTTTGTGGGAAGGAAGTGAATATTTTATAGCGGAAAAAGGTCAAGCGAGAAATAAAATAGGCTAATAATGCAATATTGAAGGTTATGTACACCCCTTACCTGTCTTACAGGTTCTTCGTTTTCTCTCTATTGAATAGTATTTTTTTATTGGAAAAGATTGAATAGCCAATGAAATTCAATAGTAATGTATTTTTAAGTTATGTCGTCCATTGGGAAATGGATATTTTATAATTGGAAAAGGCAACGCTAGAAACAAAATTCACAAGTCATGCATTTTTAGGTTATGTCTTATAGGTCTTTCGTTTTTTCACGACTAAATAGTACTTTTAATGGAAAAACATTAAAGAGCCAATAAAATTCACTAATAGAGCATTTTTAGGTTATATCATTCATTTTTCATGGGAAATTAATATTTTATGATGTTTTTTTCGGTGGAAGTAAATATTTTCTAGCGGAAAAAGGCTAAGCGAGAAATAACATAGGCTAATAATGCAATATTTGAGGTTATGTCCTCCCTTTTCGATGAGAAATGAATGCAAATAATGCATTTTTGGGTTAGGGATCGTTCATAAACTACGTTACGCGTTTTTCTTTTGTTTATATCGTTGTATCCTTTTCAACTTCACGGATATGATATTCTCATCTTTATTTAAACAAAAGAAAAACCCGTAACGTAGTTTATGAACGATCCCTTATATCTCATAGGTCTTCCATTTTCTCTCCACTAAATAATACTTTTTTATATCGAAAATGATTGAATTGCCAATAAAATTCACAATTAATGCATTTGTAAGTTATTTCTTTCTTTATCGGTTTAAATGAATATATATATTGCATTATTAGCCTATTTTATTTCTCGCTTGACCTTTTTCCACTATAAATATTTACTTCCTTCCCACAAAAAAGGAAAGATATAACCTTAAGATACATTCCCTGGCGGACCGAACGAACGGAGCGGATACGCTACAGCGTATCCTTATAGTATCCACATCGTATCCTCTCCGTATATATACCATTAAGCTATTTCCCTTTCGGCGAGCCTCGAGGGGTAAGCGTGACACTACCCGATTCGGGTAGTGTTTCTAGGTGGATAGTTACTTGTAGTTATAAATAACTACAAGTGTGGGCTCACCACACCCACGACCGCCAACAGCAACGCAGTAGTATCAGACGGTCACCCATCCAAGTACTAACCGCGCCCAACACTGCTTAACTTCAGTGATCTAACGGGAACTGGTGTTTCCAGCGTGGTATGGCCGTTGCCTTATCATGCAAGAAAAACTCATTTAAAAAGGAAGATGAACATTTCACTTGTTGACATTCGGATTCTACGTGAAATTTTGCGTTAAAAGGTCACGGAGTAATCGCAATAGTTTTTCTTGCAACATTAAAAACTTTTAAAAATATAATACTTATCGATAACGTGGGCTGAAGGCGACTTCAAACGCATCGTCGACAGATAACGCCTATTAACTGCTACTGAACGGCGATGCGTTTGAAGTCGCCTTCAGCGCACGTCATCGATAAGTATTATATTTTTTTAAGTTTTTAATGTTGCAAGAAAAACTATTGTGATTACTCTGTGACCTTTTAACTCAAAATTTCACGTAGAATCCGAATTTCAACAAGTGAAATGTTAATCTTTCTTTTTTAATGAGTTTTTCTTGCATGATACGGAGAGGATACGATGTGGATACTATAAGGATACGCTGTAGCGTATCCGTTCCGTTCGTTCGGTCCGCCAGGGCTTTTAGTCCATAAAAAACCCTGGTCCACCAGGGTTATTTGTGAACTGTATTTTCTAACTTAGCCTTTTCCTTACCAAAATATATTCATTTGAACCGACAAAGAAAGGAATAACCTACAAATTTATTAATTGTAAATTTTTTAATTGCAATTCAATCTTTTTCGATATAAAAAAGTATTATTTAGTGGAGAGAAAACGGAAGACCTATTAGAGATAACCCAAAAATGCATTATTTGCATTCATTTCTCATCGAAAAGGGAGGACATAACCTTAAATATTGCATTATGAACCTATGTTATTTCTCGCTTAGCCTTTTTCCGCTAGAAAATATCTTTTTCTTTCAAAAAAGTATCTTTTAGTCTATAAAAAACGGAAGACCTACAATACATAACCTAAAGATGTATTATTTTTCAATTTTATTCCTATCTTAGCCTTTTTCCATTGAAAAATATTCACATCACAACGAAAATATGCGACGTAACCTAAAAATACATTATTAGTGAAATTTATTGGCTTTTCAATCTTTTTCTATCAAGAAATAATAATTTAAGATTTAAGAATCTAAGATTACATAATTTGTACATTTTATTAGTCATTATACATTGTTTTTATCAAATAATTGCATATTTTATTTGTCACTTAGTCTTTTCTTGCAAAAAATACTCATTTTTGCCCATAAAATTGGACTCTAACATAAAATGACACATCAGCATGTGAATATTCTATTTGTCACCTCATCTTAATTAGTCTTCTTATATTGCGTTCAAGAAAAACTATTAAAATTGTTCATTCTAATTATTAACAATTTTATAGTTGTACAGAATTGTGTTTTCTGTATTTTTACTGCATTTCATTTCCCTGCTACTCCATCTGTTGATCCAAGCCATTTAAACCAGCTCTTCTTACCGACTTTCATTACTTTTTTCACAACGTTTGCTTTTCTCTTATATCATAATACGCGCCCCATGAATAACAGTCTGAAGATAACCGCGCGTTGGACAAATTATGCCATGGAGAATAGACATAAGGAGACCAAAGTAGTGTAACCGAATGTGAGCACATTTTTGTTGTATGAAAATGGTTGAAATAGTTCCCGTTCCCGAGTCTGGCGCTAGTGTCGCACGGTTATTGAATGGTAGCTGTCTTTGTTGACATTGACACATTTTGAATTATTGACGATTGTGATATGTGTTTTACAGAGATAAATTGTGATTGACATAAAAAAAGATTTAAATAATTTTATCCACCGCGAAACATCTTTTTTTGAAGTGAGTGAGATTGTAGAGATCCTGCAATGGACGAGGTAGGTATACTTTTGAATTATTGCGCTAACAAATTGAGGTAACCTTCGCGGTATAAAGATTTGAATAGAGAATAATTAAGATTTTGATTTCAACGTGAAAGTCAGGATTATTTTATATTATAAATATTGAATTTTTGATCAGTTTGAAATGCGCCAACGGGTTTCCTTGGAATTTAGTTCCATTGTATTCATATCCGGGTTTGGTATCTTTGCAGAATTCAACAAGGAAAAGCAGGTTAAAAAGTAAAAAAAGAAAATGTGCAGGATTCTGTACATGACTCACAAATTGTTTAAACGATTTAGGAATTTTGTATTTATGTTTGAGCCTCGAGGTTATATTTACACGGACCATGACGGCGGCCATCGTTACCCGTACCACACTAGCGCCGCGCTCGAGAAGATCTAGCATTTCGATGCGTTATTGTACATCCGACAGAAAAATGCTCGTTTTTGGTGAAGTCAATGTACAGGACTTTGGGCTCCTTATGTCTATTCTCCATGAATTATGCTTTGGAGAATCGTTGCAACGGCACAACTTCACCCTACCCTAGGGATGGGAAATATCGGTAAAATAATGTATCGATATATATCGATATTTTCTGAAAAGATATCGATATGATCAATATTTATCGATAACTTTCCCCTCCCTCCACCATCCTAACCTGCCATGATTTAGCGGCTTGGCGATTTAAATTGAAATAATGAGAAACACAAACAGTTTAGAAATACAAGTAGTTTATTGTATGTTTTTTGCAATGAAAAACAATACCAGCAATAGTTTAAAAATAAAATAAATTTATTTAAATTACAAATACTCTACTAAAAAAAAAGTCAAAAAAAAGTCAGGACTTCTGACCATTTCTGACCACTTTTGTTACGTTTCTCGACAGAAATCATCAGGAAAAGTCAGAATTCATGAGAAATGTTCAGAAATCGTCAGAGCTTGGGTTCGAACGATAATCCTTTTATTAGGTGTCCAAGAATAGAATGCCATAAAACCTAATCCCTTTTATATTTGCCAGGTTATTTATATTATTTATTTATGCATATTCTTATTTTACTTATATTTAATTATTAATATTTATATATTAAATGGCTCTGAAGGTGAATCTGAAAATGTTGTCCATTTTGACGTATCTCTTTCTCTTTACAAGATACATTATATTTATCTTAATTTTAAATTTTTTAGGAAAATTTTTAGGTATCTGAAATCGTCGAAACCCGTAGATTCTGAATTTCTAACTTTTGAATCTGTATATGTAACATTGAAAAAAATTTATTTTCAATTTTTAATCCTTTTGGGTTGACCTAGCTGCGGTCCTAGCCAATGAGCTATCTGACAGGATGTGAATTAGCATATCTTCAGAAATAGTCAGACTCGTCAGGAACAGTGATGCTAATAGACCGCGACTTTTTCAACTGCGCAAGCGTTGCGTTGGAAGGGGAAAGCCACGCTATTGGCCGTAATACGCGCGCTTATTTTAACTGCTTCAAATTCATTTTTATTTTCAAGTCGAGAAATTATAATAATTT
>CAKNYM010038927.1:11657-27888 GCA_932195095.1 Andricus curvator | reverse complement strand
CTATGGCTTCTTATGTCTCTACGGATTAATGTCTCATTTACAGATTCTAACCATTCTTTCGGCGGTCTACCTCTGGGCATTCTGCCATTTACTTTACCTTTATACACTTGTTTGGTCAGTCGTTCATCTTTCATTCTTTCAAGATGTCCGAACCATCTTAACTGATTTCTTTCCCATGTGTCAACTATTGTCTCTTTTGCACCACATTCTTTGAGGATTGTCTCGTTTCGGACTTTGTCCATTAGTGTTTTCCCGCATATTATGCGCAGAGGTTTCATGCCGATCGCGTTAATTTTACTCCTGTCCTTTTCTTGACATGTCCATGTCTCGCTACCGTATAGTACAGTCGGTACGAATATAGAATTGTGTATGGCCATTTTAGCTTTTTTTGATATGTTTTTATTTGTTAGGATGGACCCTGCTCTACCGATAACCTGTTTACCCTTATTTATGCGCCTATCTAACTCCCCATCTATTTTTCCGTCGCTAGTGAATAGACTACCTAGATATACGTACTTGTCAACTTGTTCTAATCTTTCATCATTTAGGACAATGTTGCACATTGTTTTCTCACTCTTTCCCTCAAACACCATGATTTTTGTTTTATTTACGTTAATTTTGAGTCCCATGTCCTTCATGCTTGTATGAAGTTTATTCAACATTCTTTGCAAGTCCTCGACTGATTCTGCCATAACAATCTTGTCATCTGCGAAAGCTAACCCACGTACCTTAACTGTTTGGAGATCTACACCTTCTTCGTCGAAGAGTGCAGTTCTTAGACACTTATCCATGAATATGATAAATAGCCACGAGGACATAACGCATCCTTGTTTCACGCCTTGCGTAATATCGAACCAGTCACTCAGTTTCCCGTTTACCCTTACGCTCGCTTTACTACCTGTATATATTGTTTTTATTGCTTGCAGGAGCCCTCCATTTACTCCGTATTCTTTAAGAACTTCCCAAAGTTTACTTCTATTTACCGTGTCAATGCTTTTTCTAGGTCAATAAATGCACAGAAAACTTTCTTTCCTACTCTCAAGCTTTTTTCTGTGATCTGTCTTAGGCTAAATATCTGATCTGTACATGATCTTCCTGGCATAAATCCACTTTGGACTTCCCATATTTTTTCTTCTGTGATTTCCATTACCCTACGAATAAGTATTTTTGAGTATATTTTACTTACGGTACTTAGTAGGCTGATACCTCTGTAATTACTGCAGTTGTTTTTATCTCCCTTTCTTTTGTATATTGGTACGATAATCGCTTTTTTCCAATCGTCTGGGACTTTCCCCGTCTCGATACATAAATTTATTAATTCGCACAACCTGTGAGGTATGTACTCGCCACCGTATTTGAGCATTTCAGCACTAATACTGTCTATGCCAGCAGCCTTACCGTTTTTCAAGTTCTTAATTATGTCTCGGACCTCAGTGACACAGACTTTTTCAATTGGGTTTTCTAATGCATTATGTTCTATGTCGCAGTTTTGTTGTCCTATATCTTCACCTCCTAATAGTTCTTTAAAAGAGTCTTTTAAAGCGTCTACTATCCCGTCTATATCATATAGCATTTCACCTTTGCTGTTTCTCATGCTAGCAATCTCTGTACTTTTACTTTCCTTCAACTGTTTATATAGTAGTTTCATTATTCCTCCAAAGCCGTTTTGTATTTTCTTCGAATTTCCTTCAACCACTGTATTAATTTGAAAATTCGTTAAAATCATTTAAAATATCACAAAGAACTCGAAAATTCTCTCAAATTAGGAAAGATCTCAATATACCTCAAAGTTTTTGAAATACCGTGAAATTTGCTCATAAAAGATGATGAAAAGTCGCGAAAATCTCATGGAATCCTATATTTCTTGAATTCTGAGATCCAAAACGTCCCAAAGTTTCCGGAAAATATTTTCAAATTCTCTCAGATCATTGGATTGAAAATGAAAAGTGGCTTATAATGTTTTAAAACAAAGAGAACTTTCAACCAAAATAAATGAATATAGTGTTTTAACGTAATTTAATTTATGACATATAAAGAGTGTAACGCCCCCCCCCCCCCCGCAAAACAAAGAATAGTTTAATTTCAAAAATGTATAATCTTAAAATTTATTTATTTTCAACAAAATAAATGTTATGACTTATCTTCCTGTTTAACTGGGATTCGTCCTTTTGTCTTCAAAGAATTTCTTCATTTATTGAGTGGTGATTTGTCAAAAGAGATGGAATTTATAAACAAAACCATAGAGTCTTTCGGCGATACAGCATTTGTATAAAGTAAACTAGGTCACTTCTTTCTATAAACTAATGTGTTAGAAGTATAATGTTCGTTCGCTTTTTGTACTAATCTTACATGAATACCAACATCTACAGACATAATGCTGATCTAAGAGTGCTTTACTACCATCCTTGTCGCTCTTACGTTGTTGCCCGCGACCCTGTCCTGCCGAACGCTCCGAGGGAGATAGAGTCAATTGTCCAAGGCGAGAAGTGCCAATTTTCTGGAACTACGATTTTCGAAAAGTAGTCTCCATTGCACACTTGAGGCCTGCCATTGTTCTCCAAGACTTCGAGGAATTAACTATAGTGGTGATCGAATTCTTGGCTCCGGCTGACTACAACATCACGGCCAAGGAGGAGGAACAGAAGGAGAAGTATGAAGACCTTAAAATATTCGGTTAAAGCAATTGTCCTTGTGATCGGTACTCTCGGAGGTGCGAAGCTATCAGTGGTTTGTAACCTCAAAGCCATACCCGCGTGCTAAAAACATGCTGAGGCACTTGCGAGATAGATGCAAGGAGCCGTCATCCTTGGGTCGCTCCGGGTGCTCAAGGCACCCGAGGGTTTTGCTGGCCTGTCTTTGTGATATCGTCATGCCCTGTGTCCACCCATCTCACGGTCACGAGACGATGCCATAGGTGTGTTTTACCACGGCTCTACTGGGAGCCGGTCTCATTTTCATAGATGGCAGTTGCTCCCAGTAAGACCCGAAGTAGCTGTTTAACCTGTTCTTCTACTTTTTAAAAGATTTAAGATGTGGAATGAAATAATGAATGAAATACTGAAACATCAATTAATTATTTAATCTTCGAAACACTTGAGTTTTTTAAGAATAGTCAATAAACACAACAAATAATCAATACAGCTAATAAAAATTTTCTTGCCGAATGCCGAGACGCCAAAAAATGATGCACACCAACACAACTACAATATCGCATCGCAACTGTCTGATGCGCCAACACGACTGGGTATTTCAAAACATTATAGATTTCGGGAATTCTCACCGACCGAGAAACATTACTCTCACCGTTGAACAATAATAAAAATTCATTCAGAATTAATATAAATTGTCTTCAGTTTTGTACAGAAAATATAGCACTATCCTATATTTTCTCTTCACCTTATTCGTAATTATCATTCTTAACTTTTAACTCACCAAATTCTCATACTTATTGCCACGTCGGTAATTATTTTGCAACAGTTCGAGTTGTTTTACCGAAAAGTTATTTATAATTTACCGAATTTTTCTCATCTTGCCACTTCAGAACAAGTTCGGTAATTTCTTAAGTACAAATTTTTCCGTCTACAATGAAAAAATATATAATAAAGGTCCTGAAAAAGTCGCAAAGATACATAAAATCTCAACTAAGTACATAATATATGAATTGCAATTCTGATATTTGTCTTATTTTAGCAAAACATGCATTTTTTCAAAAAATGAATGCAGGTGTGTAATTGTAAGTATATGGAATTTCAAAATGCAAGGTCACTTTCAGATGCGAACAGCTTTTGAAAAAAAATTATAATGATGCAACATTCATAATTAGGTATCTATGTTGGTACATGAACGTTTATCAGTTAAAAGGAAGTTGTAACTAAAATTAGATATTTATTTTTAAAACTTGAGTTTAAAATAAATTGAGTACAATTCTGTTTTGTTTGTGAAGGAAATTTACGATTTGATTAAAAAGTTACGCAATACAAATGCAAACTACATCAACGAAATCAAGTGCAAGTGCCTCCCTGTTTTTACACACAGATATTCCACTTATTGTCTTAATTCAAAGAGACTTTTTTCCTGGTTTCCGGTGAGTTTGTAGGTGTGAAAAAGTATCTTTTGTCGAAATCTTCGTTATCTCGTAAACCTTGGAGATTAACAAAGTAATGAAGGCGAGGAAACATCAATTTGTAAACATATTATTTTGAAATGTGTTTTGCGATGGAGGATATTTTGAGGACATCATGAAAATATTCCAAAAGTATAGAATTTTTTTAAAGATTTTAAACTGTGTTTACTATCTGTAAGCTATAAAATAGAACCTAATTAAACATCTATGATTAAACAACGTTAGTCATCGTCAATCACATTGCATCGTATAAAATATTCTTTAAATTTAACTTCACGTGATCGAAGTTCGTTTCACCGAATTATATTTTATACTTCCACGTGCTTAAATAGTAATTTCACGCAATTCCCATTTGTTTAATTTATCATGTGTCTTAATTTATATTCGGTCGTATTAACATTTCCTTAATTTGTTTCAACAACTTTGTAGCTGATATACAAATGACATTTAGGCAAGACAACTATTATTAAATAAATATATTGTGATGATGCTATTTAAAGTAATTACTTACGATGAATAATTATAAATTATAATGAATAATGTAATGGCAGTCTTTGTTAACACTAACGATGACATAAATAAATAATTATTTATGACTACACATATGATGGTCATCATTGTTATCTATTTCTGCAGAAAATGATGTTTGATGATCGTATATTAGTCATTTTTATCAACCAATAATGATGGAAAAATGCTAATTGTACTACTCGCGAATAATCATTTTTTACATGTGTTATAAACGGTAATTACTTTTTATATAGTTAATCATAGTTCTTTTTAACTTCGCCAATTACAATAATTATTGATGATACTAGCCGAAAATAATGATTGATGATGATTAATTATAATGAACAATAACTGATATAATAACTGATAAGGTTCAAAAGAATGCTTCTTTAAATGGATACCTATTATCATCAGTTATATGAGAATCGGCAATGATTGTCATCAATACAATTGATTGTAATCAGCAGACTTTGTTTAAACTTCTTTCTTTCCATTTCACAATTAGATAAAACTAGAGATAACCTTCAAGGCTTCAAAAGCGAAAACCCTAAGCTTTATTTCGAGGCGTCAAACCAAAATTTAAAATAGGGTCGAACTGAAAAAAATCAAAGATTTTCTTGATTTTTAAAAATTTTTAGTATTGTTAATACAAAATTGTTGTAATCATTCGATAAACCCTACAAGAATCGATGAAAAACGTGCACACGGGAAAAAATTTATAGCTAAATCAGCGATATTTATCTTTGATTTAGCTACAAATATGGTTAGAAACAACGATATTGGTAAAATTACTAAAGCAGCGATTTGAAGCAGAATTTATTGTAAGCAGGGCCGGCAAAAGGTGTTGAACCCAAGTGGGTAGTTTTGCTGGCCGCGGGAGTGAGCAGGAGGAGGGGGAAGGTCTTTGTTATTATTGTCTTTGTTTTGTTCGAATTTTCAGGTATGTAATTACCCACCTTCAGAAATTTCAAGTGGGTAGTACTACCGTACATAGGGATTCCGCCGGCCCTGATTGCAAGTATTATTATTATTAGTGAATCACATAAATAAATTGTTAAAATAAAAATATTATACAGCTGAATTAAGAATGTTGAAACTCTAAATATGGCGCTACTGAAATAGGATTAATTTTGACAGAGGCGGTTTGAAATGTATAATTGATTTAAATGTTTACCTTACAATTAAAAGGATTTTAATGGCTTATTTAAAATAAAAGGCAATTAATAGCAGAAATAGTTTTTAAACTTTTGTAAGTTTTGATAACTTAGATTAAAACTTATTTCATTTTTCCGTATTTCTTACTAACCGAAAATTTTTACTTGAAGTTTCTATTTTGCATGACATCTGAAACATAGCTAATCACATAGCTAATTCAAAGATACGGAAATCCTAAAATCGAGGTTACAGTTGGCTGTTTCAAAAACAAAAATGTTGTATTCAAATACATACATTTCAGTTTTTTTGATTTGATTTTTCAGTATTTTCTTGTTTGAACTACCATTTTTTCCGTGTAGGTCAAAAGTTGTTTATCTTGTTTTATTTATTTGTAGACAATATTTAAAGCGTATATTAAAATATTCCAATTAAGTAATTATTAACAGACGTATTATATGTGGGCGTCCGCATGAAAAGGGATCCTTGTGGCTCGTATGGAGTTACGTAATAGGGCATAGCCGGATAAATTCCCGGAATTTTAAGCCCAAGATGACCCCCTTAGTTTCAAAATCGAATCGCGGGACATTTTTGAAGGCTTTACTTTGAAGAATTGATTTTTGAGCAAAAATATCACGTGCGTCCTAAACTACGACCCAAGACAGATTTATGTGTAAACATCTTCGGTAAACGTTAACTGAAAATAAAATTTTACGTAAAGCAAATAATAGCTCACGTACATGTAGGAGTATAGAAATTTATTCTCTCTTATATGTAATGCCGTGCAAAAGTTTCCAGACATCTATTTTCCAATAGGTTGAACAAGTACCCTAGTTTTAATAATAATAAACTGTAAGTTTTCTTTCAATTATTGCATGAAAGGCGATAAAAGTACCCGTTTTATGGACATAAATGAAAGGCAGTATGTGTTAATTTTATTAGAAGTTGTTTCAAAAAACATAAAATTTTAATGTTTCGGAAAATATCAATGAGTTCGGAAATAACAATTTTTTTATAGAGAGAGAGAGGGGGGGAGGGAGAGAGAGAAGAAGAATTGAAGGGCTCCTTTGAGTAGGTGAAGAGAAGCAAGCCTCCGGTCTCTGACACGACACAAACGCATGTGTCAGAGGCTTGTATTACACTTTCGAGCCATGGTTTGACTCGACTCAGGCGCGACTCGCCATATCGAGGTTTAAGATGTTTACACATTAAAAAGTATCGAAATTTGGCGAATGCTATAATCGTACGTGCTATCTTTTTTCTTCGAACAGGATATATACCCACTTCCGGTTGCTTTCCAGACATGAGTATAGTGTAAATAGATTCCCCGACTCAAACCCGAAAATAATAATTTTAATCTTGACTGAAAAAACGCAAACATTCCCTAAACTAGAACCGGCCATAAGGACCCTTTTAATGAGGGCGCCTACCTGTATGTTTTTAAACATCAAAAAATGTTACGTAACAGTTAGGGGAAGGGGGGTCCACAGGAAATCTTACAGTCTGTTATGTGGAAGAAGGGGGTAAAAAAGGTCGGAAAACCGTGGCGTAATATGTGAACGCCCCCTATTTTTATTTGGAATTTGGAGAGCAATGCTCCCGGAAAACTATGTATTATTGTATACTTCTTGGAATTCACATAAGGTAAACGTCCCAGTAATCCCCGCGGTCCCAGTAATCGCCAGTTATGAAGTGTAAACGCCAGAAGTAAGTATTTTCCGCATTAAAATACATTCCTAAAATATTTTTAAGTAAGTTTGAACAGTGCTTGTTATGGAAACCAAATTAGTTTTTTTGTACAAATAGTGCACATGGGTAAAAAAAATTGATTTGTATTGCCGGTGGCCATGAATCACGAAACGTGGAAAATAGCTTAACATTTAGGTTATGAAAGACGTTTCTTTGTTTAAGCTTTTAATATGTCAAGAAATTACTTGATCGGGACGAAAATTATTTTTTTGTAATGAAAGATCATTTTTGTTTCATAAAATTAAGCAAATTCTTCATTTAGTACCTTCCCGTTCGAGAAATATCGGGCGCGATTATAGGGACATTTCAAAAGCATAGTTGCTCGAGTAATCGCGGGACGAATCTGTCAAAATTTTATTTCCATATTTCGTTACAAATAATGATTTAATTAATTTCAAAAAAGCGTGAAATGAAATCGGAAAATTGACTTTTTACTGCGTGAAAAGTAATCGTAATATAAATTAGTGCTTAAAACTGAAAAAAGGTGATGTAAAATATTGGCATGACTATTATAGTGATTTCATCAGCAATTTTTTAGTTTATTATCATTTTTTAGTGAAGTTAATATTTATTGAGTAGTTTTTCATTAGCTAACATTAATCTATACTGCATAATATAAAGAAAAATGTGTAACAGATATATAATTATTGATAGTTTTAATGTTCTGACAACGTAAACAGAACATAACCTCCAAATACACATCATTTTTTTAGTCACTGCAATTTATCAAATTTCGTCATTGTGTTTATACGTTATGTTGCAAAAAAGTTAATCATACAAATTACCAGTGTGTAAATTTTTGCATCCCATGTAATTATGTTGTACTTAGCCATTTTATAGAACAAAGTTAGGTTATATGACTTTATACAACTCAATATTATTTTTCGAATTTTATTTTAAAAAGGAAAGTGTTAATAATTTTTAATTATAATATTCAGTATTATAAAAGAATTTCATCATTGTAGTTATCACTTATCGTGATAAAAATTCTAATAAATATTTACCTCGATTTATTTTTGAGACCACTTTATTTCTTATAAATAAAATATTAATTTTATTCGAAAATATTTTTAATTGAAATAAAAACTAAAATTTTAAAAGAAAATTCATTTTTATTATGATTAATTATTATAATGTCCATCAGACGTATTGGAACTATCAGAAGATTCGATTTTGAGGTTATGTTTCGACGGATTTCATCTCGGAGGCCTCAATCTCTCAATCAATATCAATAATAACAATACATCTTTCATTTCATTAAAGTATACTTAAAATACAAAGATACACTTGAAATACACGTCCAAATCACTAAAAACTGATTTCAAGAAAACTTAACCTTTTTGGCGAAGACTGGGACAACGACTGGCAATTACTAGTACATGGCAGATTTGGAAATGGCGGTGACTGGGACATCGGTGCGTTTTGACTTTTAATTGTTTATCAATAAGAAGTAATATTAAATATAATGTAAAACCAATTTTTATAATATTCTAGAATGTTTAATGCTTCAATCAGTACCAATAATTTTTTAACCAATCTTTCCAAAACAATTTTCTAAATATTTGAAGTCAATGAAATCTCTTATGGTGGCGATTACTGGGACGTTTACCTTACCTTCTGGCGCCCATTCCAGACAACTCCATACGATTTCTGGTCAGGGCCTAAAATTATTTGCAGTTCGACACACCTCGTAATTTCGAATTTTAAATGCAATCTATATTCTCTGGAAATCTTTTTGAACTGATTATAAAAATATTTGGGCTACGATAACCGAATTTCCCCGTGTGGAAAAATTTCGTGACTGTACTGTTTCTGTCTAGTCCGCCTTGAGTCGACACTGGCGCGCCACAGGCTGACTGTTCAGTGGCTAGACTGGGATGTAACGCTCAGGTCGACTATTTTCTAGACAGATCGTCTATTTTGATAAAAAATAATTAATAATTAAATAACTTAATAACTTTTTATTACATAAAAGTCTAATATATAGATTTTTCAATTAATTAAAAATATAAAAAAAGTATTTGTACACAAAAAAATAAAAAAATGAGTTTCCGCAAATCTTGTACATACGCCGTGTGTCGAACTTTTGATGTAACTTCATTATTATGTTGCTGTAACTTTGCCCCGTCGCCTTAACACGCTCAGCCATCTAAAAGCGAACTATTTTTTCATTTTTGTCGGATATGAATTTCAGTTCATTACATCGTAATATTTATTTCAATAAAACATAAACAATTTTTAAACATTAAAAGTGCTTGGTGTGTGAATAAATCATTGAAAATAATAAAGTTTGTATGCTTATGCTTGCGATTAGGCTACGAAATAATTTTTCTTTATTATTTTAATTAATTAATATGTTAGGCTTAATTATCATTTACGCAATCAATAAATAATTAAAATAAATTAAATAAATCATTTATGTTAAAATTTGATTTTCTGGAATATTATCAATATAATACATAGTCGTATTATACATATTATAATTATTATAAATTTAATATAAATTTATTATAACTTTACTATAATTCAATTGAAAGAAAATGTGTTCATGGGCATTCTTTAAGAAAGTCGTTGTTAAGAATCCAGTTCGTATATTAAGATTTCAATCACCTTCAATAATTTTTGTTTATTATATTGAATATGTAATAGTGTACATTTAATTATTACGTGAGCATTTATGCAATTATTGTAATTTCCTAAATCTTTTATTCAAAAATTATTATTTTCTGAATTCACTTCTGTAATTTTTGTTCAAGTCCAAACCGTGATTCTGTCTAGAAACTAGCTACAATCTGCTACAATCTAGATAGCGCCAAGACTGGGACTAGACAGCAGAAAGGTTTGATTCAAACACGTAGCAAAACTAGACAGCGCCAATGTAGTGCCAGATTCAAAACTTCCACGCGGGTCGCTGAACATGGTATTATTCCCCATTCTATGCATACTAGAATTCTATAAATCTGGAAATAATAAGAATGAGTTTCTTTTCTAAAATTATTTCTAACATAAATCTTAATTGTTAATAAATTGTTGGGATTTATTATCCCAAATGAGCTAATTCCGCAAAGATTCTCATTCAAATATTTATTTATAGAAATTATTATTAAACATAAAAATAACTTACTGTTGATAAAGTTTCGTGTTTAAAAACAACTGAAAAACATTCCACTGTGGTCTTTCAGAAAAAAATCGAACTGTGAGAAAAATGTGAACATTAAGAATTTGTTTATAAGCATGCTTATAACAAAAAAATCTAGGATATTCCTGAATAGTAATCTAGAAAATTCCTAAATATAGAATATTGAAGGACATTATAGAAGCTTCCGGAATAATCTAAAAAGATTTGGGATAATCTCAGAATGTTGAATAAAATTCTAAGGCATAAAAACCTAGAATATTCCAAATTTACATATTTCTCGAGAACATTGTAGGATATTCTATCCAGAATAGTCTACATGTCGAAATCTTTCAGAATATTGTAGAAAATTCCAAAATATTCCTAAAAATATTAGGGAAATAAAGAACATTCCTGAAAATTCCAATACATCCTAGAAATATTAAGAACATTCCAGAATTTTCGAAAAAATCTTAGAACATTCTGTAACATTACAGAATATTTTAGAAATTCTTAATGTTAGGTCATGCGAGTAACTAGTTTTTCAAAGTTACATACTGCAAGTTATTGAAATAATTTTATGAGTCCAACTATTTTTATTACTGATTCTCTATTTTTCTAAAGAATAATAATTATTCTTTGACGATTTGTTTAAACTTTGAAACTATTTTGACACTTTGGCTCAATTGTTTTCAAATTTTGGTTTTAATTGTGTCAATGTTTGGTTGCTGTATTTTGAACTAATTAAGATATGTAAGATTATTAAATAATTTAAAATATTATATCAATAGGTCTATCGATTAATTGAGATTTTGCTCAAAATAAAATTTTATCTTTTTCTTACAAAAATACGCGAGATACGAAAAAAGTTTATATCGCAAAGTTAAAAGATCTACAATAAGAATTTATTATTTCATCTAAATTCATAGAATACGTATGCTGCAATATATTTAATTTTTTTTCAAATAAAGACAATTTGCCCAACAGTTTTTCGCAAGTAATTAATGAAATAAGAACTTTGATGCTTCTCTGAGTTAGGATGGAATCATATTGCGGCATGTCACATTTGTGGCATGTCACATTGCTGCATCTCTCATTCGGAAAAATTTGAAGTCCATAAAACATTATCAAAAATTAGTGGTGTGACTTTAATTATTTCTGTGACCAATCACAGCGGTGTCTTCTCCACACCCACGAGATGTTGGAAAATAGAAAGAGGCAGGAGTGTGCCCTACATTATATCTGCAAATTCTCCCAACAGTTTTTCCCAAGTACTTAATTAATTAATAACGTCGGTGCTTCTCTATTATATTAAAGAAACATCGATTGTCAGAGAAGCATCAATGTTATTAATTCATTAGTTACTTGCGAAAACTGTTAGGCTTTCAAAATTAATTTTTTTAACATATACGCATTCTATCAACACCTTTTTTCATAAGTTAGAAAAACTACAAGGAACTTTTTATTTTTATCGTAAAAACTATTGTCACTCTTTACCTATTGACTACATGAAAAAATGTGCAGTTTATTGAGATCTACATTTTTTGTGTAGATTTTTTCCCCCTGAAATGCATACTTTTAGAAGAATAGTTCGTTTTTTGTATGTATTGTTTGTTTGTTTTTGTATTGTTTTCTAAGCATATGAAATAACTATAAACATAGTTTATCGAACAATAATATATAGGAACAATAATTAATATCCCCAGTGGGCACAAAATTTGACGACGTCTTTACGACATCGTTACGAGATCTTTACGACGACTTTAAGACATCCTATGTCCATGTCGTTAAGATGTCTCTTCGATGTCGAAAATACATCGTCAGATCGTACGACGTCTTTACGATATCGTAAAGACATCTCAACGACATGGACATAGGATGTCGTAAAGTTGGCGTAAAGATGTCGTAACGATGTCGCCAAATTTTGTGCCCACTGGGTCGTTATTCGAGACTTGTTTCCTACAGCCCTGAGGTTTTCTTTATCATTTTTTCCTCATACATGAATTGAAATATTTAGATTCTTAAGTAAATTTGATAAGAAGTACATAAAAAGTATATATGGGATATACAAGTGAAGTAAATATACATATTTTATTATGCGGGACGTCTAAATAAAAGATAGTAAAGAAATGTACATTCCTTACAAGTTTACAATGTATTGCATATTTTATGCTAAATAAAACTCATTTCTTCATTTGTTACGACTGATATATACAAAAATTAAACTATAATACATATAGCAAATTATATTCTTTATCTCAATTCTACATCCCGTGTGGAAAAATTTCGTGGCGCTTTACTGTTTCTGTTCAGTCCGCCTTGAGTCGACATTGGCGCTCCACAGGCTGACTGTCCAGTGGCTAGACTGGGATGTAACGCTCGGATCGACTAGTTTCTAGACAGATCGGCTATTTTGATAAAAAAATAATTAATAATTAAATAATATAATTATTTTTTATGCCATAAAAGTCCAATATATAGCTTTTTCAGTTAATTAAAAATATAAAAAAAGTTTTTGTACAAAAAAAAAAGAAGAAATGAGTTTCCGCAAATCTCTTGTACATACGCCGGGTGTCGAACTTCTGATGCAACTTCCTATTATATTGTTGTAACTTTGTCCCGTCGTCTTAACACCTCGGCCATCTTAAAGTTAAATTATTTTTCATTTTTGTGGGATATGAATTTCAACTCATTACATCCTAATATTTATTTGAATAAAACATGAACAATTTTTAAACATCAAAAGTGCTTGATGTGTGAATAAACCATTAAAAAAAAAAGTTAGTATGATTTTCTTGCGGTTAGGCTACAAAATAATGATTGTTTATTATTTCAACTAATTAATACGTTAGGCTTAATTATCATTTACGCAATCAATAAATAATTAAAATAAATTAAATAAATCATTAATAATAATATTTGATTTTCTGGAGTATCATCAATATTATACATAGCATTATACATATTATAATTATCATAAATTCAATATAAATTTATTATAACTTGACTATATAATTCAATTGAAAAAAAATGTTTTTAAACATTCTTAAAAAAAGTCGTTCTTAAGAATGCAGTTCTTGTATTAAGATTTCGATCACCTTCAACCATTATTGTTTACTATCTTGAATATGTAATAGTGTACATTTAATTATTGCTTAAGCATTTGTGTAATTGTGTATTGTAATTTCCTAAGGACAATCTTTATATATTCAAATTCGTAACGAACTCCTAGATAGCGCCAAGACTGGGACTAGACAGCAGAAAGTTTTGAATCAAACACGTAGCAAAACTAGACATCGCCAGTGTAGCGCCAGGCTAGTATTGCGTGAATAGACCGGCTTGAGAAAAACTGTACTGGCTTTAGCATGATTCAAGACTGCCACGAGATTTTTCCACACGGGATGCCAAGAGCTTCAATTTGAGCCATCCCTGAAGAAAATCCGACTTAAAGAAAATCTTTCACCATAGGGGTCTAAAAAAACGAATTTTCTTCATTTATATATATATATATATATATATATATATATATATATAAACTATACAATGAGAAAAAAAATTATTTGAATTAAAGAAATATAGTATTGACTGCGTCCAATAAAATATTTTTTTGATCAAAAAACATTTTTCTTGTAATAAAAATAATTTTTTCATTTGGAAATAGTATATTACGACCCAAGGCCAGGGCATCCAATATTTCTGGCTGTGTGTCGTATACTATTTTTCTTCATCCCCAGCCGAAAGTACGTTTAATAATTAACGCTAATTAATAAAATGCGTTGTCGGCTGCTAGCTCGGATGCTTTTTCTTTCGTGACCTGCATCAGCACGCGCGCCACCTCGCGTAGCGCCGCTGCTGCTCTCGGGTCAGCTGAACGGATGCATGGGATTCGGTCGCCCGCCCGACGTTTGCAAAGCCGAGGCGGAGCCGAGGTTTTGCTGGTCGGGGCGGGTATCAAAAACGCATTAAGGTGTTCGCACAAGAAAATCCGTTGCAGTGCGCTGGAGACGTCTCACGGACGTGCCGTCCGCGCACGAACACATAACGCCAACCAATCACGTGCAACCTGCCGTGCTGCTACGGTTCGTGGCAGCACTTATACTCAAGTGCGTTGGGAACTAGTGTAAGTAGCGACGTACTCGTGTGCGTCACCGCTCTGACCGCAGCAGCACGACAGGTTGCACGCGATTGGTTGGCGTTATGAGTTCGTGCGCGGACAGCACGTCTGTGAGACGTCTCCAGCGCACTGCAACGGATTTTCTTGTGCGAACACCTTTATTTTTTATGTTTTCTTAATACTTCTTCCTCGTCCGCCAAACGAGGAAGAACCATTTTTGAGGTCTTGAGCCGTCTTTTCATGCACAAAAATCGCAACGACGCTAATCGATCATTTTTGAGGTTGAACACACCGACGGTCTATTTTTTCCATTCACCTATCAAGATAAATATTTTTCAGAGGCTAAGTACACAATAACACAATACTGAGCGTTGCTATGTCAGGTTGCTACGTCAGCGAGCCACAAAAATCTCGCAGCCAATCAGAGATCGCGTTAACTCTAGCGGCCGCAAAAGCCACTGTTCCCGGACGGAAATGCGGCCGGGAAGACGTACTTTCGGCTAGGGGATGAAGAAAACATAATTTCTTAAGGCAAGAAAATTTAGTACTATATTTCTTTAATTCAAGTAATCTTATTTCTCAGTGTAAGTAGCAAATTTTAGTTTTTACCTCAATTCTACATGCCACCCGCAGAAAATCGAACTAAAAGATAACATCCTGGCATAAGGGTCTTAAAACCAAATTTTCCTTATTTTTCTTATTTTTTAACCAATGATATAAAATAAAATAAAACTATAACATAGCAACCGCAATCCGCATAGTCAAATAACACACCATAAGGGGTTGAACATTTTTGTATGCTGTCTTAAATGGGGAGCACGTGGTCAAAAAATGCCTCACGTAAGATTTTTTGAAATCTGCGATTAACTAAAAATAAAAAGGAAAACAGACTTTATTTTAAACAGCTGTTTGTCAGCGCGAGATAGTGCTTACTGTAATTCCAAACAATAAATACATACATTTTTGTAAATTTACTAAAAGTAATTAATAACAAATTTGTAGGTCTTTTTTGGGCGCATAATTTTTTTCGTCTCATCTTTTTTCGCATCTTGCATAGTTTGACCGCAAAAGGAAATTTTTGATTTTTCATTATTTTTTGTGCGATCAAAACTTGAATTTTCGATTTTTCAAGAAAATTTAAAAAGTTGTTATAATCTTATAGGGCTTTCAAAGAGCAACGTTTTTCTTCTCTTGGCTTTTTTCATATCGTGCGTTGTTTGTTTTCAAATTTTCATTTTCGTTTGTTTTTGAATATTGAAAATGCTATAACTGTGACAACTTTTTTTTATCTAAAAAAGTCGTAATGATAAATTGTTCGAATTTTATTACGTACAGACAGACAGGCAGACATACAGACAGGCACATTCGTAAAAACCTGTTTTTGGGGTTCAGAGTATCTCAAAACGCGGACATTTGACAAAAACGGGGGGGGGGGTCAAATTTTACACAAATCTCTTATGAGAATGTA
>CAKNYM010038927.1:0-11257 GCA_932195095.1 Andricus curvator | reverse complement strand
ACCTGTTTTTGGGGTTCAGAGTATCTCAAAACGCGGACATTTGACAACAACGGGGGGGGGGGTCAAATTTTACACAAATCTCTTATGAGAATGTAAAAATTTTACTTATCGTAGTTCAAGTAGTGACATGATGATGACACGTGTTACTGACCATCCTATGTACCCCTATCCCCCAACTTACAATTAGGCAAATGAAGATATCGGAATGAATAATATTTTTGCGCATGGTGGGCTGGCCGGTTTGAGTCGCAAAATTTTAGAAAACATATATATATTTTTAAAATATTTATAATGTTCACATTCTCTCGTAGGTGTTTAAATTTATACAAAGATAGCGGCAAATGTTATGGTTATTTCTTTTGGCTTATTACAAGTACCTGCTACATTTTTGTAGTAGACCACAGTAGAAAAAAATAATTATTTAATTTATGAAGATTACAAACAAATTTGCAACATGGTATTTGTAAGTGAAATAAAGCAATTAAAATTTGGGATCAAACGAGGTAAGAAGATAGCAGAAAACATTATTAAATGAAATTGCACTATGTGCTATAGGTTGCCTATACGAGCAGTGGCTTATGAAGTGTAAATTGATTTATATATCTGCAATTTGTTCGATCGGAATAATATCTGTAATATAAATTGAAGTTAATTTCGATTTTATTCTTGAAATGCTTTACAAAGATTGTTTTTCCTTCTGTTCGAGCATTATGGGGTTTATTGTACCAGCGACGGGCTTATTGTTCGAGCAGGTATGGTTATAAACTTTGGGTTTATAAACATACGCAGTCGACTAGAGTAATTGCTGCAGGGTCAGAATTTTGTTGTTAATAAAAACTCTCCTCAGACGAGCTTGAGGGCTCAGCGTGAGCGGTCGTGTTTTTGGCGTTCACTTGAATTTATTCGAGTTGCTAATTTTCGCGATGAAAAAAGTGGCTGTTCCACTTTTTCTTGTGGTGCTTATTGTGAGAGCTGATCTCTTCATTCGTGTCCCTTTCTGACCGGATCGCCTTCACTTTTGGATTTGTCTTGTGGATTGGTCGTATCTGGATTGTTTGAGTGCCTGAATGTTAGTTTTTCCTCATTTCAATTAGAATTGTAAAGGGCTTTTCCCTCCACTCTGTGAGTGGAGGCTTTTCATGCCAGGTAAATAAACTTTGTTTTGTTTTCTCGTAAATCATGGTTGTTTTCTACTTGGCCCTTCTCCCTCCTCTGATATGTTTTCTTTATTTTAATTATTGTTTATGAATTAACTCTTTGTTGGCTATAAGTGCGTTCACAATTTTTGTAGTAAATACAATATTAACTCGGAATAACTTTGAATTTCTAAAATAAAGATACATGTAATAACTAAAATTAATAGAAAAATAATATTTAGGTTTTATTATAGGTAGTCGTACAATTCGTAAAGTGCATTTTAGGGGGCTTCCGTAAACCACGAGGCCCAATTTTGGCCACTTTTTTACCCTCCCTCCCCCATGTACTCCATCATGACATGCTTGTCGGCCTCCCCCCCCCCAGGGTGCTACGTGGATTTTTTATATTTCTTGTAAAACGAAAATAAAACAAAAAATTATGAGTTTTATTTTTTTAAGAACAATCTGAATCAACAAATGGCGACACTAGCGACGCATATAAATTACTGATGCCATGCGTTTTATTTTTCTAAACATCTAAGTGTAAAACCACGTGGCTCGAACTCCCCTCCCCCCAAGAAACAAGGTGGTTCTGATATATATTCCTTTAAAAAATATCCAATATGTAGGAAAGTTTAAGGCCGCTCTCTGGATTTGCTCGCAGAAGGTAAGTTTTGTGTCTATGAAGATACCGATATGTTTCGCCCTCTTTTGCGTCTGTATCATCTCGCTTGCCACTCGTAACTGGATGCACGTTTCGTTTTGCTTCGTCGTAAGAAGCACGATCTCAGTTTTCTACATAGCCAGACTCTGGGCGTGCTCCTCCATCCAACTGTTCATCCGTCACATGATCTGATTCAGCTTGATTTGGCCCATCTTAAATCTCTATATACCTCGCCACCATGACTGCCACGACGTCATCTGCGTATCCTATCCAGGATGTTTTGTTAGGCTTCTCTATTCGTAAGATGCCATGGTAGGAATTGCTCCATAGGTCTGGCCCCAGAATAGATCTCTGCGCAGCTCCTACCGTGATGTCTATTTTTTGAGGACCGTCTCTGCTGTCGTAACAGGACGCTATCCTTCAAGTAATTTCCCAGCATCTGAAGGAGATACTGCTATACTTGAATTATATGATGTAGTGCGCACATTATTTCTTTCCATCTGGCCGTATAGAAGGCGTTTTTGATGATCAAATTAACCGAAAGCACTATTCGGCGTAACTGATGGTTTCCTCGTCTCGCTGACAATCCTGCTTCCACAACAGGCTGAATTGCTTCCAGCGTTTTACGTCCTTTTCTGAACCCGTATTATTGGCCAGATAGATCTCCAGCTGCCTGGATATCTGATAGCAGGCGTGGTTTCACAAGCCTTTCCAGTAGTTTTCCGGCAGAGTTGAACATGCACAATTAAGATCTGTAGGATTCAGGAGAGCCTGGGTCTCCTTGGCCTTTGCTTCTCAACACCAGCTTCTGTTCTTTCCATCTCTTGGGGAAACTTCCGCTATTTAGGCAGCTGTTATACATGTTGAGTAACAGCTGCGGGTTCTGTCGTTCCACTTACTTGAGTGCCTCCGCTGGAATTCAGCCTGGGTCCGGGACCTTCTTATTATTCAACAAACTCACGGAATGTTGAAGCTCTGCTGCATCTAAAAGCGGAATGTTCACAAGGATAACCTCGCCGATGTAAGTGTCTAGTTCTGCTTCTTCCGTTCTTGGGAACAGGGTATCTACGATGTTTCGCATCGTCTCCGCATCGCTTTTTACCGGTGCTGTGGTCGCTTCCAGCTTCCTGGTCTTACATATAGCCTAGACTCCAGGGGTCATTATCCACCTTTTTTTACATGGACATCCAGCCTAAGCATTTGCTTTGTTTGACAAGATGTCCTAGCTATTTTTTAACTCGTATGAATTCTGCTTTTTCGATAGGCCCATGCGTGCGCGTTTTTAGGTTCATTTTTGCTGCCTGCAGCATGAAAGTGATATATTAGTGGTTACTACCCAGTGGGCATCAAATTTGGCGAAGTCTTTAGGACATCGTTACGACAACTTTACGACATCCTATGACATCTTAACGACTTTGACATAGGAAGTCTTAAGGTCGTCGTGAAGATCTCTTAACGATGTCGTAAAGACGTCGTCAAATTTTGTGCCCACTGGGTACCTGTGGAATCCTCTATTACTTTCCAGTTCTCTACCTTTCCTGCTAAATCTTCCGACGCCAGAGAGATATCTGCAGTGGTTTCTTTCTGTCCGAATCTTCAGAATTTCGATACAACAATGCCGCCTTCCATGCCCTGGATTGCTTTCTCTAGCCCTTCCAGTTTAGCTTGGAATTGGAAGCCCTTGATCGGCTCATTAGGGATGAAGCAGCAGTTTACAATAGTAGTCAATAGTCTTTAAATATGTTTGGACTGTTTCTGTCCTGGTATTGCTTGCTTATGTTAGCACGTGATCGGTCTGCTTTTCAAACTTTATTTGTGCTGTCGTCGGCTGCTTTTCTCATGTGTAGGTTACCTTACAGAACATTTAGCATCCTCGGCGTTTTTCTTTAGAGTTTGGCTGTTTGGCTCGATCTACAGCATCTCTAAACACTTGGCATTTACTTGACCCCGGGATATTTTTTACCTGCTTCAATGGTAACTTCCGTTCTATGTACGGGACACACTGCACCTCTGAGTTACAGTTTGCTCCTTTGCCTTTGTATCCAGCCGTGCCGGACTTGAAGCATGCATCTCTCCTGTCCATACCCTTAGAGTTCCTGGATTGCTGTCCGTATCCTAGGCATTTGAAATATTGTTCCACCTGCAGTCTCCTTCTAACTCGGCAGTGCTCGGCAGATTACCCATCCTACCTTAATTTGTTCTGTCTTGAGCAGCTCGCTCGCCGCTTGCTTGCTCATCTCTACCACCGCAACGCCAGAATTTTGCCTCGGCTGTTAGGCTTACTCATAGAGACTTTAAGTTGCTCGACCTCTTCTAGATGCCGATATCACTTAAAGCGCTTCTTAGGGCTTTAGTGAAGTGGTCACGGTGTTTCGTGTCCTTTCTCAGTTCGAGCAGGATACAATCGGCTTTTGTTTGGCGGATGTTCTTCACTATTGTATCAATATCCTCAGGTTTGACCTTCCCTCGGACCTCGCCCAGCACCTGCGCGTAGGTTTTCCGTTCTGTTGGCCTGATACGAAATGCTTCCCTTGTGGGTCTCATAGCCATACACAATAGTATATTGTGTATCGAGGGCGTAAAGAAGGCTATTTTGACGAGTGTGAACTTGCCGCCCGAGCGAAGCGAGGTCGGCAGTCGCACGAGGCACAATAGTCGTACGCCCTTGATACACACCATACTTTTTGAACTACCCTTCTTGAAAACAAGCATTTTAAGCAGATAGAGGATGTTTGGTGTACTTGACAATTCTACATTATAAGTGAAAGAAAGAAAAAGCGTACTTTGCAGAAGGGAGACTGTGAGGTGCAGCGATACAATTTTTTTTAAAGATAAAGATAATTTCCTTTATATTCTCACTTTCGTGGTGCAGTGTATGTGTAGCGGGCGTAAAGTGTTGGGTAGCGGGCGTAAAGTTTCATGTTGGCCCGCCGGCGGAGTGCGCATGTGCGAACGTCACTGGGCTGGAAGCGGCCACATTACGCCTGCCTCACGCGCATGCAATGACGCTTTTTCAAGGGGGGTCGGACAAAAAAGTATTATCTATAAAAAAAGGATTCATTCAGATATCTTCATTTCCCTACACTGTTACAAATTTCCGCATAAAACTTTCCGAAATGTAGGGTAACGCTACAATACATAATGTTGTAGTTTTCAAATGCAACGGATCATGCAGCGATACATGGGTCGGATGAGGCGCATGCGCACAATTTTCGACTTATAAACGCTACAATACATGTATTGGAATTCTCGACGGTGACTTCACGATTTACGACGCTTACAATACATGTATTGCAATTTCGGCATTCCAATACCGTGTTTGCAATTTTGCCTTACGTCTGTATTGTAGAGGTGTTGGAGAATTCCAAACATTTTTAACAGTGTACTCGCCCCCTTGGGGGGCGCCCCCCCCACATGGTAAGGTCAGTAAGACGTGATAAGTTTTGCGTAATATTGAGGCTAACTTTCCCTGTATACAAAATTTCAGCAATGGAAATCAATTGGTTTTATAAGAACATTTCGGAATGTAAAATTGCAATTGGCTATATTCTAATTTTATCAGAATATATCTCCTAAACTACAAAAGCTGTAATGTTCAAATGCTAATATTATAATTTAATTTTACAATTAGCAAAGTTGGCTATTTTACAAAATATCCAAAAAGCCTCACACGTTATTCTAATTTTTCTGTGTGAATGAATTCAATTTTTGCAAAGATATCTACTTCAAATTACAATTGTAATGTAAGTTTTATTGCAATATAGTGTATTTTTTACAATTAATTGTAATTTCACTTCACAATATTGTAATTTTAATTTTGCATTACATTGGAATTGTACACATTTTCAAGAATCTTATGTGGAATAACAAAAATCTGGTAACAACTATCGAAAAGTAAGGACCACCGTAGTGTACATCCTGATCAAAAAAGTGAATTTGCAATTCGATTCTCCAAAAAATTGCCTATGATTCTAAATTTGAAAAAAAAACACGAAAAAAACCTTCTGGATTATCCACAACCATCGAACACCAAGCGCATGGTTAAAGAAATCTTCAACTATTCAGTGGCATAGCCAGGATTTTTTATATGAAAGGCTGAAAAATGTATAAATGTCATATTTATCATCCTTGCGGGAAAAATTGTTTTCAAATCATGAAAATTCTACATTTATCACGTACATCCATTAAAGTTTCCAAACATATTTTCAATTATTCATTATTCCAGACCATACTAGGGCTATCCGGTTCTATATAAAAGCGCCCTTTGATGTTTGCCTCCTTGGTGCACACGATACTTTATATAAAAAAGGTATGATTTACATGATTATCACGTTCGACATTTAAGGTTAGGTTGACGCGTCCATAATTTTACACTGACGACAACGAATTAACAGGTGCGGATTCGTTCCAGGCGTACCCTCTGGGCACGCTAACAGTCGCTTTACCTAAATATATGTACTTGTTTCGTCAATGGTCCTCCTTTCATCCTCTCAAGATAACCAAACTATCCCAACCAAATTCTTTCACACTTGTTAAAGAATGTTTCCTCTACACCACATTCTTTGAGAATCCTCTCATTACAGACTTTGTCCATTAGCGTTTTACTGCATATATTCCACAGGAATTGCATGCCAACTGCGTTAACTTTACTCTTATCCTCTTCTTCTTAGGTCCAGGTCACGCTACCCTACTGAAAAAGCCTACATAGTAAACTACATGGGAACCTATGTGGGTACCCATATGGGATCGTTTTTTGAATTCCTGTCTCAAATTACGATGTGAGATAGGATGGGAAATATTTTGTGGGTTTGCACATGGGTTGTTATATGAATACCGATATGGAAACCTATGAATTGTTGCTACATGAAATCCCACATGGGATTAGAACTTTTTTTAATGAAATATGTTTCGGAAGTTTTGGGTGCATAGTCGGCAATCTTAAAAACCCCAAAAAAATACTGCGCAGCCGTAGCTTTCATAGAAAACTACTGCGGACTCACTGGATTAGAGGAAAAAGTTCATGGAGAGGAAGAGGGGGAGGGAGTGCAAATGAGGGAAGTAAAGATAGGAGGGGTAACGTGTAAGTTTGTGACAGTGTACCATAAGGATGGGATGGGAAGAATTAAAGAAAGGGTGGAAGACTTCGAAAGGAAATCAAAGGATAAGATAATAAATAAGGAGGGAGAGATTCTAAGGGACTGGATGGAGGATAGAGGCTGGGCGGTGGCGAATGGTACGACAACTGGGGACGAAGAGGGAGAATACACATATGTAAGTAAGGTGGGGGTATCGGTGATAGAGTATGTGGTCCTGAATATGCAAGGATGGGAGGAGACGGACAAATTTGCAGTAGAGGGGAGGGTGGAATGAGACCATCAGCCATTAAGACTGTGGATAAAAGGGGGGGGCGGAAGGCAAGGTGGGAAAGAAGTATCGATAGGGGAGAGGGGTGACCTGGACGAGGGAGGCGATCGAGAAGTATCAGGAGTCGGTGAAAGAGATATGGGAGGGTCTGAAAAAGAAGGTGAAAGGGTGTGTGCAAAAGAAGGTATTTAGAAAGAAGAAGAAAGGAATGGTGAAGCCGTGGTGGGACAGGGAATGTAAAAAGATGAAAAGGAAGGTGAATAGGAAGTACAAGAAATGGATGGTGGGAGTAGAAGAACGGTGGAGACAGAGATGGAGGAGTTGAATGACGATGAGATAGAAAAGCAGATAAGGAAGTTAAGAAGGTCAAAAGCAGCAGGGCTGGACGGGGTAGAGAACGAAGCATGACTGTTTAGTACACAAGAGGTTAGGGAGAGGCTGAAGGAGGTAGTGAAGAAAGTATAGAGGGGGGAGGGATTTCCAGGAGGGTGGAGAGAAGGATTAATAGTGCCACTGTATAAGAAAGGAGATAGGGATGGACAGGAAAATTATAGAGGGATTACGCTAATGAATACGGCGTATAAAGTATGTGCGATGGTGTTGGCGGAGAGGCTGCGGAAGGATGTCGAGGGGAAAGGAATATTACTGGAGACGCAGGCGGGCTAAGAGGGTAAGGGAGATATATGAAGAGACCAAAGATAAGGTGAGAGGAGGAGAGGGGATTTCGGAGGGATTCTGGATGGATAGGGGGTTAAGGCAAGGGTATCCGCTTAGCCCAACGCTTTTTGCGATTTTAATTGCGGATAAGGAAAGTAAGCTGGAGGCCGGGGTGGTAGAAGAAGTCAGGATAGGAGGGGTTAGATTTTGGTCACTAGCGTATGCAGATGAAATAGTGTTGCTGGCAAGAAGCGAGGAGGCCTTAAAGGAGATGATGAAGAGGTTGAAAAGATACCTGGATAAGAACAGGTTAGAGCTGAATGCGGAAAAGTCCAAGGTTATGGTGTTCAGAAAAGGAGGGGGAAGGGATAAGGGCGGGGAGTGGAAGTGGAAGGGAAAGGCGGTGCAGGAGGTAAAAGAGTTTATGTACCTGGGCTTCTTGTTTCGGAGAAATGGGGTAGTGGATGGTCACATAAAAGAGAGAGTGAGGAGGGCAAATGTGGTGATGAGGCAGGTGTGGGGGTTGGGAAAGAAGTTATTCGCAGATGATTTTGGAAGGAGAATGAAATTGTTTGACTCACTAGTGATGAGTGTGCTATTGTATGGATTAGAGGTGTGGGGGTGGAAAGAAAATGAAGAGGTAAATAGGACACAATAGAGGTATGTAAAGTGGACAATGGGATTGGCAAAGGACAGGCCTAATTATATTGTCAGGAGGGAGACGGGGAGAACGAGTGTGGGGATTCTAGCGGGGAGTCGGCGTGTGAATATGAGGAGAAATTTTTGGAAGAGGGGGGAAGTAAGCTGATTAGGGAGTTTCGGTGGGAGGAGGAGAACAGGAGAGGAGGTGGGAAGATGGAGGTTGAAAGGGAAAGGTATCTTAGAACGAATGGATTGCAGATGGATTAAGTGAGAAGGATGAACGAGGAAGGAAGGAAGGTATATGAGTTGGTTGAAAAAAACGGCATGGAGAGAGAGAGAAGGCGACAGGGGAAGAGAGAATGAGAGAGTCAAGGTTTAACGGGAACTATGTGTGGATTATGCCACGGGCGAGAGCGCAATATTTATGTGAGAGAGGAGAGAAAGGAAGTCAGGAGTTTATAGCGAGGATGAGATGTGGGTGCATAAAGTGTTTTAATAGGCACTGGCTCTCTAGGGGGAAGAGGATGTGTGAACTGTGTGGGAAGGGGGATGCAAGAGTGGAGCACTGATTGGAGAAGTGCGTAGAGGTGGAAAGGAGTGGGATAAGCATGAAGGTATTGATGCATGAAAGGGGGGACAAAAGGGCAGTAGCATGGGTGAAGGGAGTCTTGGGTAAGATGGAGGAGAAGAGAAGGAAGGAGGAATGTAGAAGGAAAGATTGTAAATAGAAAAGGAAGTAAAAATAAGTAATCTGTAAATATTGTAAATAGTAGTTAAGTAGTAGGTATTAGCCGCGGAAGCAGAGCTTGGCAATGCGAGGCAATGCGGAAAGTAGGGACATGCGAGCGAGGCGAGGAAGGCAAGGCGATAAGAGCGTTAGTTTTTTTTAAAGGATTAGTTTTAAGAAAATTCTGTTAAAAATGGAAGTGTAAGCAAGTCAATTTTTTAAGGCCAGCAGGCTGAAAAATAAACGTTTATCTATCTATCTAGATCGTAATTTGAGAAAGGAATTAAAAAAAGGATCCCATATGGGTTCCCACATAGGTGCCAATGTAGTTTACTATATAGGCTTTTTCAGTAGGGTACCGTACAACACAGTGGATGCAAGTACAGAATTATATAATATTGCAATTTAAGCTTTATTTGATATATATTTACTTCTGGTAATGGTTCCTACACTGCCGATAACCTTCCTACCCTCGTTTATACGCCTGACTATCTCTCTATTGATCTTTCCGTACACGTTCTAACGGTCTATCCTTTCTTTGTCCAAGGCAATGTTGCATACTGTTTCCTCACCCTTTCCTTCAAACACTATACTTTTTGTTTCATTTGCGTTAATTTTGAAACCCATGTTCTTCATTCTATTATTCACTCTGCTCAACATTCTCTGCAAGCCATAGACTAATTCTGCCTTAACATCCTTATTATCTGCAAACTCTAACCCACGCACCTTTACTGTCCCGAGATCCACACCTTCTTCGTCGAAGAGGGCTTTAGAAATTTAGTTAGGTTGTGTAAAAAAAACTTTTGAAAAATTCGACTTGCAGAAGTCTGTGAATTTTTTATTTTTCGTCCTGCAGAATGATTTTTGTAAGAAAAATTGAAACAACATTGAAAGAAACATTGTGATGTAAAGTCATTCAGATTTCAAGGGACGAGAAACAGTTTTTATGAATTGAATGTATGTTTCGTTTCTTTATAGTATGAAAGAGGGTCAGATAGAGATTATATATTTGAAGCATCAATACCTAATGTAAATTTCTTCTTGCACTTTATTGTAAAAAACTGAGAAAAACAAGCCGTTTATTTTTACCATATTACGGTATTTCGTATTCCATTTTTTTATTAAGTACTATTAATAACTTAGCAACATTAGCTGCATTCGCTATTCGGTTAGTTTAGTGTTTACTTTTAGATATTTATCTACAAACGAATGTTTAAACTTGCAAGGAAATTTGTTATAGCGGTAAAATCATGGGGAAACTAATGTAATAATATAAGCAACAAATATTCTAACCCAATACGTTGATTCCCTCTGTCAGACGACTACCGTCATGCCACCGAACGCGTCCTCGGGTTGCGGATAGAGGGCCCCTGTACCAAGTGTTTCTGCTGAATATTGTTACAATAATTAATAAGCAGTCGCGGACAATTGTCCAGGGTAGTACCCGAAAGAATATCCGCCAAGCGAAGGTGTAACAACCGTACCGAAAGCTGAATGGCACCTGGGGGAGATGTGTCATAAGCGGTGACTCTGAGATGCCAGGCGACCTCTCACAGTATGCAGCCGTATGCTTGCATGCGGGGCTCTAAAAGGATGTACGAACCCTTTCCCTAGCTGCTCGTGGGAACAAAAATGATAACACCAAACATAGCTGTGATAAGTGCGGTTTATAACAATCGAACAATCGAAACAGTGCAGGCACCTCCTAAGGGATGATAGCGATTTCAGGACAATTATTATTATTATTATTATTATTATACCATTAAGCCATTTCCCTTTCGGGGTAGGCGTGACTTGCTCGGTTGGAGAATAGTAGTGTGTATATGGGTATATAGGTGTAAGGTAGGTAGGAATATAGGTATGAGGTGGATAGGTATATAAGTGTTAGGTATATATATTTTAGATTGATCTGGAATTCTCGTGTTATTTATTTAAATGACACGTTTACTCCGCAACACTGCTCCGACCCAGGTTGCTGATCAATCTCTCTAGCGATCACCCCAAGTGAAGAGCCTCACAGAATTGTTATGTATGGTTCTCCACTTGGGCCCATTAGTATCCAAGATC
>CAKNYM010038926.1:0-35818 GCA_932195095.1 Andricus curvator | reverse complement strand
GGAGCGACCCAAGGATATATATATATATATATATATATATATATATTTATATTTATATATGTATATATATCATTTAAGATTACTACTTAAGTTAATGAGAGTGATGAGCAATTCAAATTACACAAGGAAGGAAATGTAACATACGACGCCTGTGCTTTAAGCCGTGCTAGGTAGTTTAATTTTGACCATAGAACATATTAATGTAGTTGATTTTATTCTAAAAAATATTATAAAATTTATAGTTTAGAAGCTATTCATGCAAAGATTACAAAGTTATAATATTTTTAATGAAAAAAAACCTAAGTTAAAGTTGTTTATATAAAAAAAAATATTGTTTTCATGACTTCATTTAACTGAATATAGTGTACATGTATCCTTTCAATGCATTTCTACCAGATTTTATGACATTTAATGCATTTTAGATAGTTTATTCATGTTTCATTAACGAATTCTTGTATCATCGTGCACCACTAAATCAAATACGCTTTTCAATTGTCAATATTTTTATAAAAATATCATAGAAAGCGCCTGAATTACGAAAGATCATTATTCCTAAAAAAATGTCTCTAGAGGAAATTTTCGTGTATTTTTGACGTTTTTCCCTTGATACCTACTTCACGATTAGCTCGAGTGTATACCGGGTTGGGGCCGTGATGGCACTTATAGGGAGAAGAGAGTAGTTTCATTCTTCCTAAAAAGAGTGATTCTCGAACCGATTTTGAATTGGAAAAATCGAAATAAAAGTCGTTGAAAATTGAATTAAGGCCATGTTATACATTAGTCACGTGACCCAGCCAGTCCTGAGATCGATATTTTTTGTCCCATATTTAAAAATAAAAGTTAAAATAGAGCGGAAAACATTTGGGAAAATATTAATAAGTATAAAAGGACAGTGTGTGGTGAAGCATAGAGTTGGGGAAGAAAAAAAAGTTATTATTGGAATAAAATATATCGACCGGCAATCAAGCGATCTGCATTATCAACAGTGCTGACACCGTGGATATATCAAATATAAATTTTTTTATTTGCACCAAACCAGCAAATATTATCAAGTGTAATTTTTGCAACCGATGTTTGCATCATTTTCCTCAAGACATGTGAGTCGGTATTTTTGAGAATTTCCTCATTCATTACATATTTTTCTTCAACATTTCGAGTCAAATGTTGTGTACAGACGCAGATTACAGTTTCCTGATGCTTTCCCCAAAGTTTCAACTCGATATCTCATTTTGTGTGGACATGAATTGTTGCACAAAAAATGCCGATATTGCTCCGGTTTTAATTTCTTCAAAAAATTTTTTTTCTAAATTTCGAGCCAAATGTTGTATACAAGCGTACATTATTATTTCCTGAGGCTTTCCCCAAAATTGCAACTCGCTATCTCATTCGGTGTGGACGTGAGTTGTTGCAAAAAATTTATCGATAATTCAGGTCACGTGACTCATGTATAACATAGCCTTACGTGAGTATGAAATCGATTCTCAAAAAATCTGAGAACAAAGACTTGGTTCAAAAATCGATTTTTTGGACAACAAATTGATCTTTTTAGAATTGAATCAGAACTAAACATCCCTAGAATTGAGTACTGTTCAACTGCTTGCCAAGCCAGGCTACGGACACAATTGCCTGACTGTAAACTCATAAAGTGACCAATTAGTGATCGTGTCGTTCACGCGGTCCGCTAGGGCATATTTTCATACTTTTTCAAATTTATTCACAATTGCACATAAATCCCAACACTCTATTTATCTTTTTACACATTTATATTGACGCATTTGTATTTATTCATGTCTTGCAAATTAAGAATTAAAAGGTGTTCGCGACAACCCGACGCGCGATAGTGGAAGTCTGGTGACTGCATACTGCTCTCAATTTTTAATTTTTTGAAACATGAATAAATACAAATACATAAACATAAATGTGTACAAATAGAAAACAAGTGTTGAGTTCCATCTAAAATTGTGAATAAATGTGAAAAATGGTGAAAATATGCTCTAGCGAACCGCGTGAACGGAACGGTCACTATGTGGTCACTTTACGGTCACGCATTTGCTTAATCGTTCCATTCAGCGGTCCACTAGGGAAACTATCTATAGTTTAAACATAGAAGGAAAAGTTATGTATAATTTTCATTTGTTTTATACAAAAAATTTATAAAACCAATGAAAATTATATATAATATTTCACACTAGATATCATTTTTCCGCCTGGGAAGCTATAAACCTACCTTGATCACGAGTCCCTCGATTTCTTTGTCGTAACGCAGAGCGAAGTGCAGCTTTCCAGCATACTCCATGTCAGTTGTACTAGAACTCTCGTTGCTCTCCTGCCTCGTTAAATCCTTTTTGTACAATTCCGGCTGTAAAATATTACAAAAAAAACGGAAAAAATTAGTGAAAGTAGGTTCCATGTGCTTACAAAAAATGGTTTCGTAGCCTATTAAGGGCCGATTTCACCAACTCTGATTAAGATGTTAATCCTCGATTATTCTAATTTAATCAGTACCTTGCGTTCCACCATCTTCTAAAGTATGATTAAAGAGAGTTAGTCACTGTTCAACTTAACCTCTCGATTTTGGCCGGTTAACGGAGTTAATCGGCGATTAACGTTGGTTGGCAGAACAGAACCTCAAAATTGAAGTTTGCACTTGAGCATGTTCAGAGAGAATGTGGATAATTTTTATAATAATTTTTATCATATCTACGCTTTTGTTTTTATCAATATGTAGATGAAAGAAACTATGAAGCCAAAATACCTTTGATGAGGCGGCCGTAAAGTGTAAATTGTGTTCCGATAACCTCACTTTTCTTACCTACAGTTTCTTTCATATCATTGGAAGAGATAATTCATTTTGAAGAACAATGCGTATGTAAAATATATAAGTTACCGAAATAAGAATTCAGTCGCATAAATTTATTTTGCAGTGCTGAAAATAAATATTTAACCAATTTAACCTCGCAGTGCGCATCATGAAGCTTCCTTCTTGTATGTTTTTCATATATGCATCAAATATTTCTGAGCGTCTTTAATTATTCACTATTAATGCCTTTCTAATAGACATTATTATTTTTTGAACTGAAATAGTGATGGAAATTTCTAACATTATTTTAATATATTTCATCCACGCAAAATGATTTCACTTCTTGACAAAAAAGACTTCTGCTGGATGTCACATGACTTGGTTAATGTCGTCAGCTTGTACCGTGCGCGCGCAAGAAACTTAAGCGTTCTTCTTGGAGCGGCCAATCAGAATCGCCTTTACAAGAGAATATCAGAGTTACCACGAAAAGGGTATATGCTTAGCTAATCAGAGTTAAAATGTCCATGGTGGAACGCATTACAATTTAATCATGATTAGATCCTCGATTAAAGAATAATCATGATTAGCTAATCATGTATTTAATCAGAGTTGGTGAAATCGGCCCTAAGACGTTAATTCAGTCGTTTAAATCTCCCCTCTGCCACTATGACCATTCGCCTCTCTCGCTCCTATTGTCTTCTATCCTATACTATCTTATCATATCACTTTCCTCCACTGCTCCCTCTCCACCCTTCACTATCATCATACTCCCCCTCCTCCCACTGCCTCACTCCTTTCCGGTTCCCCGCCCCGCGCCCCAACTTTCTTGCCCTCCCACCCCTACTCCTCTCCACAGCTTTCAATCCCCTTAGTTCAGTGGTCGGCAAACTTTTGGCTCACTTTTCAGGTATCGTCAGGCTGTTGGGATTTTTTTTCATTTGGGTAAATATTTACCGAAGGAAGATGGAGAAGGTGAAATTTGTTCGATTTCAGTAAACACACTGGGAATCCAGTTTAAGTCCGGTTTCAGGCATGCTCCTAAATGGCTTTGACTTGAAGCAAATACAACATTCACCAGCTCAGAACGGAAACAGTCAACCCCATCTCGACCCCGCGGCTCTGAGACCGCTGCGGCAACAATTCTCGGAACGACTCAAATGTGAGGGACTTAAGGTTATATGTGAAAAAATCGATCTCTGGTGGAATTTTCTAAAGAAGGAGCTATATTTAAGTAGAATGATTATTTATATGCTCAAATAATTTCAAATTTTTCAATCGTACCGATACACCAAAAGACATACCGAATCAAGCGATGAAACATTATCTACAAAATCACCGCTAATCCACCCAGAAATTTATAATGACGAAGGTATAGTAGAAATTCCGCTCATACAAATTTTTGGTCCTTATTTCGAAATGTTTATTAAATATGAAATGTAGAGCTGTAAAATCTTGAATAATGCTACTTCATTTAATATATAAGTTGGCATAAGTACGAACATTGGAGTAAAATTTGAATGTAGCATTTTTATTTCAATTTCTACAAAAATGATTCAAACATTTTCATAAAGCCTCTACGATTTAGTATGAGCAGAGATTCCGTACTACATCAGATAACTGCTTTTTAATTTTGTTTTTTTTACTGTAACAGAAAACAAGTAGGAGAACAAGAAAATGAAGAGCGGATACAATTAATCGATAAAAACTGGACCTGAGACTAGTGTTAGTCGAGAAAAATCCTCCGTCGACAGAAGTGTTAATGACCAATCGTTTTTTAATAATGAACAAAAAGATAAATTCGCACTCACTGATTCATTTGATAAAAGTAGTATAGGACAACTATGGGGCGCCGTTATGGGCGTGGCCTAATCCCCCTCTCTACCCCGCACCCCGCGTCTGGCGCCGACGCGTCACAGCAGATAAGAGGGACTAGCCGAGATCTATGTAGTTGGAGAGGGGGAGAGGGAACCCCGTAGTGGAAAATTATGGGTCTGGTGACGTCACACACGGAGTTCCCAAACTTGAAAATGGAAAAGGCGGAGGAGTGGAGATAGGAGATTCCCGACTGGTGACTTCAGGGCGTTGTGACGTAATAATGTTGGGGTTCATTTATTAGTGAAATAAGTTTATAAAAATAATTATCTAAAATAGAGGAAGGGTAAATAATAAGAGTAACAGTTTTTTTTGTTAAAACCTGTGAAAATAGATTTATTCAATTTTTGTAAAAAAAAACCTTACATCGAAATAGACCTACTAAAACTGTTTTATATTTCAGAAAAATCTAAACCTATCTTAAGAGTTAAATATGCATACATAAAAACTAAAGATTATTTTAGAACACATTACATTTTCGTAGTCTGGGATACCGATAATTTTCAACTTAAAATTTCCAACTCCTTCCACACAAACACACATACACACTTATACACACAAACACGTGCATGGTTAATCATATATTATAAACTAAGAATATGCATATATAAAAACTAAAGATTATTTTACAAACTCGTTACATTTTCGTAGTCCGGGATACCGATAATTTTCAACTTAAAATTTCAAACTCCTTCTTACACACAAACACACATACACACTAACACACATACACACTCATGCATCCAAACACGTGCATGGTTAATCATATATTATAAACTAAGACGATTATAAAACAGAGAGAGAGAGAGAGACGAAAAGAGAAACAATGCGAACACACGAATGACTCGCAAAACTATAGATATAAAATACGTATACCTTACTTATAAAAGATATAATTATAAGATAAAAGTTTAATCCTAGAAGGAACGGGTGACAGATTAATCAAAATAACAACTTTTAGTATTTACACAAGAAGAGTATATTATTATTAGAGTACACGACTTGAGTGCCCGACAGCCAAATTGCGAATCGTTCCCGATAGATTATTTGACTATTCGATCCGAAGGCCAAGTCAAGACTGCCTGCCCAACGTTAGGCCCGGAAGCCCCATTAAGATAAGAACTGCTCGAAGCCTTTTGTCTCCCCCATTGTCAATCGGGGACTCAGGTACCACCATCAAACCTCTCAATTCAAATATTTGGAAAAATGCTATGCTCTCTATAGCTTCAATTCTTACAGTCGGCCTTCCTGACTTTGTTCGCGTCCTCGCGAAAATCATTATTATGTTTCTTGACTCATGACAGTACCTAAAACATACAGGCAATAAAATAAGAATTAATATATTGAAGTAATAATTCCTTTTGCCATGCGAAGCGTTGCAAAGCTTGATTTCTTCCTCATGCATGTACGCATATACATTTTATCATTACTATGCTCTTCTATCTACTTATATACATGCAGCATGCAACCTGAGAACTATTACGAATCTCAATCATCGGTCATAGCGTACTCTGCAAAACATGTCGTTTCTAGGCAGCTACCGATATCTAGATGCTCTGCAAGACAATAAGTCTCTTGGCATCCTGGCTTGTGCTCTCTGCAAATGTTCTGATTACTTCCTAATCATTTCAAATAGTTAACAACACAATTTTTTTTTATTTTCAAAGGAAGAATGAATCACCTGCAGACAACACGGTAGTGGACTTGTGAGCTCTGCATTTCAGATTAAAACTTTACTTCTTGGCAAAAAAAAATTATTGCTCTGCAAACTCTAAGATTTAATCTGCTTCTCGGCTTCACAAGCTTATGCTCTTTGCGCTCTGCAAAGTATAAATACTTCTAGGCTGCGTTCGGCATCTTTTTAATCTTACTAGGGTGCGAAAATAATATGCACCTTTTAGTGGATGGAGCCTTCATTCTCTGACGATTCGTTGCTTTCATCACTGCTCACTACTGACTCCCATAGTTTTAATTTTTCTCCAGGGAATACTCCTGTATATGGCTTCTGTGTAAGTTGAGCCCCTTTTATGTCACCAATAACGTATCGATCATTTTCTAGGACCTCTTTAACTTCATACGGTCCGGCATAACTTGGCAATAATTTTCTACTTTTCCCTTCATTCGAGGCAACTACTCGCTGTACACCCACAGCAGCGCCCACTCTGAACACTTTGGGAGGAGCCCGTCGCAAATCGTATCTTCTCTTATTTTCCACTTGATTTTTTACAATATTTTCTGCTGCACGCTTACGCATTTTAGTCCTATCCTCTCTAACTTTTGGTTCTCCGATTTCATTTAACAACTTTGCTTCAGCCTTTTGTCGCGGTTGGTAGCCTAGCAATAACTCTGAAGGACTTTTACCAGTAGCTTTATTTATAGTATTATTCAAACCCCATTTAACCCTATTAACTTCTCGATCCCAACTTGTTTCCTCTTTCGATAAACTTGATGTAAGAGCATCAAGGATCGTTCTGTTGTATCGTTCTACCTGTCCGTTTGCGCGCGGAGTAGCTACAGCAGTCAGTATATGTTGCATTCCTAGTCCTGCACAGTAACATTCAAATCTTTTGCTCGTAAAAGCAGTACCTCTGTCAGATATGACGCGTTTTGGATACCCGAAAACACTGGCAGTTTCATCCAAAAATCTTTCTACTAATATTGCTTTAGTACTTGCTACCGCCTTTAAAAAAACAAATTTAGTAAAAGCATCTACCGCAACTATTAAGTATGAGTTACCGGAAGAACTTCGTACGAACGGTCCTAAGTGATCGATATGCAGCGTGTGAATTGGCTCTGGTACTTTTTCAATTGGATACAAAAAGCCTGGCTTCTTACCGGCTGGCGTTTCGCTATAGAAACAAGCCACGCATGACGAAATATATCGCTTTACGTAGCGCTTCATACCCGCGAACCAGTAGTCACGCTGCATTTTCTCAACTGTCTTATCCAACCCTCCGTGACCTACTTCATCATGACATAATCGGGTAATTCGCTGTCTTAACGAACGTGGTACAGCCCATTTTGCCCCGCTTTCCGTTTTTCGAAAGACTCTCTCGTTTTTTAACACAAACTCAGCGTGTATTCTCTTTTCATCTTCGTCCGTAGCTACGGTTTTTAAAACATCTTTGATATGCTTTAATTTTTCGTCTTGCATTTGAGCCAATAACAGTAAGTCGTCATGTTCTAAATGGAAAATTCCGATTTCTTTTATCTCGTCGGCGTTTACTAAGTCGCTAATAGCATTTCGACTCAAAGCATCTACGTGTGACATTCTCGCCCCAGCTCTATACTCCATGACACAATCATACTCCTGTAACTGGATCCACCATCGGTCTACTCGCGGCATCAGATCTCGCTTGGAGAACGTCGCTCGCAACGCGCTGCAATCAGTAAGGATCACAAACCGAATTCCGATTAAATATACACGAAAACGACATAAACTACTTACAACGGCAAGCGTCTCAAGTTCGTAAGAATGATATCGTTGTTCTTCTTTGGTCGTCTGTCGACTGAAGTAAGCTATCGGGTGTAGTCGATTATTTTCGTCTCGTTGCATCAATATTCCACCCAGACCTAATTTGCTTGCATCAGTATGGAGTTCCGTTTCCGCACCTCTTTTATACAAAGCTAACACCGGACGCGATACTAACTTATTTTTGATACTTTGAAACGCATTATTTTGCTCATCGCCCCATCGCCATGTTTCATTTTTTTTTGTCAAAATAGTAAGTGGGCGGGCGATTTATGCAAAGTCTTTGATGAATTTTCGGAAAAAGCTGGCAAGCCCAACGAACTGACGAACCTCATGTACATTTGACGGTACTTTAAACTGAGAAACAGCTTGAAGCTTTTGATGTCCTGGTCTTATTCCATTCCCGCCGATTTCGTAACCCAAAAACTCTATTGTCAACATTAAAAACCTACATTTTTCTAGTTTAAGTGTCACCCCTACTTCTCGCATTCGTTTTAACCCAAGTGTTAGAACGTTTATTGCAGTTTCAAAGTCTGTAGCACCCATTATATAATCATCGATATATGCCTCAATTATCATTTTGTCTCGTAATGGTTTTATGATCTTTTGCGTCATTCGAGAACACACAGCAGGTGCATTAGCTAGACCAAACGGTGTATACAAAAATTCATAATGACCATCCGGTGTTACGAACGCGGTTTTCTCAATATCTCTCTCCGCGACAGGTATTTGAAAATATCCAGAGGCCAAATCAAAAGTTGAAAATATTTTCGCCCCTTCTAGATTATTTATTTGTTCTTCTATTACTGGTAATGGAAATCGCTGTTTCTTTGTTTTAGCGTTCAGTGCACGATAATCCACGCACATGCGGATCTCGCCATTTTTCTTTCGTACTAAGAGAATTGGACTCGCGAAGGGGGAATCAGATTCTCTGACAACGCCGCATTCTTTCAGCTCGTCAACAATTTCGCGAGCTTTATCTCGCTCAGCATATGAAAGACGATATGGTTTATAATATACCGGTGTTGAATCAGTTAACTCGATCTCGGTCTCGGCAAGATTGGTTTTACCAAGTTCATGCATGTTAAGAGCAAAACAATCGCGAAACTCATTTAATACTTCTATTACCCTTTGTCTTTGCCAGTCTGTTAATTGCTCACCCGTTATTATTTTGTCGGCCGGTAATTTTTCATCTCTCCCCTTTTTAATGGACATTATTCTAATTTCTTCATCGTTTGCTTCTCTCGTTACCTCAGCACGTGCAATTATTTGTGATTCTTTAATAACAAGCGGAAAATCAGACAGATTTACGACAGGTAAAACCGCCACCGAAGTGTTCAAAATGCATCGAGGAATACAATGTTCCTCTCTCGGCTTAGAGCGGTAGCTTAAGTCCACAAGTAAATCGCCTTTATAATTATTATTGCCAACTTTTACCTTAATATTTGCCACCTGATTTGGAGGTATAACTGTTGCCTCGGCCGCCCAAAGTGTCACCTTGCGAGCAGGTAGTTGATCGACTTCTGGAAGTTCTGCACTGGCACCGTCGAACAGCCGCAATTCACCCCTTTTTTGCACCACAACCACCTCTGGTAGATCAGTGAAGGGCTGACCTACGATCAAAGCCACCTGCTGCACCTCATCTGGAACGATGAATGCTTCGACGTTAGCTTCTGCCATGTCGACCTTCAACTTGATATTGCAGACTCCGCAAGGCCATACAGTAGCACTTCCAAAACCACGAAGTACTGCATCTGTTATACGACCTTCTATCGCTGCGTTGAGAGCATCACTTCGGCGTAAAGTGATACATTCGCTACCTAGATCGACGTATGCTCGCATTTCTTTATCGTTCACTACAGCATCAAAGAAACGAGTGTCGTTACACTGTCGACCTGATCCAATACTTAAAACATTTGGCTTTTTATTCTGTGTCTTACAGTTTCGCGCATAATGTCCAGGTTGATTACACTTAAAACATACAACTTCTTTACTGGTATGTTGTTTTTGGTTATCTTTTCCTTTGTGCTCGCCTTCTCTTGAAAATTGACGAAATTTGCCGAATTTTCTATGGTTTCTGTGTTCTCGATCTCTATTGTCTTCATTCCTAGATTTTGTGTTTTCGTCGTACTTGGCCAAAAATCCACGTAAATCCTCCAAGCTACTAAACTCAGCTGCACGAATACCAGCTTGTATTGCATCATCATATTCATATTGCATATTGCATCATTCCATAAGCGACACACTCTACTGCATCTCGACCTTTGATGTTACACGCACTTATTAGCCCGACCTTTTGATAAAAGTAAGTTGCCATATCTTCGTCGCGTCTCTTAGTTCTTTCTAACATTTTTGATAATCTCACCGGAATCTCTGTGCGATTTCTAAAATTAATGAGTAATTTTTCCTTCCACTCTGGCCATGATAAGGCAATCGAATCAAGCCCTTCGTACCATGTGCGTGCGTGTCCCTTAAACCTTTCGGTTATAAAAGTAGCTGTCGTCCCGTCACTCCATCGATGCTGTTCTTTTAATCCTTCAATTTTATCGATCCATTTCTCTATCGTTTGGTGTGCGTCCTTCGGATCATAATTGGGTATGACGTTCTTCGGTTCACGTACGTTCACCTCTTTATTATTGACAGTAGATTGCTGACTGGTGCGAGAAAGTCTTTCCACTGTTTCGGCAAAACTATTGGCAATTTCGCGTATACAGCGCGTCGTACTGATTGACCTCTCACGACGCCTAGATCGTGATCTATCCCGGTGTCTACTCGATGATCGCCTGCGCGACTCACGTTTACGTCGCTCTCTATCCATGATGGCTTATTCCTATTCAACGTTGCACTGTGTACACTTGAACACTTTTGATCTCACACACACACTTGCTTTGTTCTTGGCACAGCACACAAAATAGTTTTTACAAAAGGACGTAATTGAATATATATTCCACTTCTGATATAAGATAAAAGTTTAATCCTAGAAGAAACGGGTGACAGATTAATCAAAATAACAACTTTTAGTATTTACACAAGAAGAGTATATTATTATTAGAGTACACGACTTGAGTGCCCGACAGCCAAATTGCGAATCGTTCCCGATAGATTATTTGACTATTCGATCCGAAGGCCAAGTCAAGACTGCCTGCCCAACGTTAGGCCCGGAAGCCCCATTAAGATAAGAACTGCTCGAAGCCTTTTGTCTCCCCCATTGTCAATCGGGGACTCAGGTACCACCATCAAACCTCTCAATTCAAATATTTGGAAAAATGCTATGCTCTCTATAGCTTCAATTCTTACATAATGTAGCGAGTTGTGACGAACAAGATTGAACGCAAGATGCAAGATGCGTATTAGTTACCCCACGATCATAATACCCACCTTGAAGCACGTCTTTTGGTTGTCGCAAAACGCTAGACTTAATTTTACATTTATTTGATAGTCTTTTGTGAAAATTCACGACAATGCGATCATTTTCTAATAAATTAGCCGTAAAAAGTTTGGTAAACTCGCGCAAAGAATAACCATTACACATATGATGAAGAAACATAACACAAAACTGACCACACACATCCGAAGACGCACTTTGTAATTGCGTTGTATTCCACCTGAACAAGGTGCAATTTCCTCGCAGACGATAAAGATGTTGAGGGATAAGAGGCGGCAATCCATAGCTGTCAAAGTACGTTCCTCGGCCATTTTCACTCACATGCATGGCAATCCAGTGCGATCCAGGTTTCTTTGCCCCGTCAAGGTTTGCAACTATATAGGCCGGTCTCATCCAGATTTTCGGAATTCGATCCGCTGGAAACACCCCAGCTGTACACGCTGGTATAGTCCGAATTGCTTGAAGAACCTCCAAACTGTTCATCCTTTTTTCCCGGTTTGGCAAGCGATGGTAAATTAGGTAACAGCTGATTTACTTCACGTGATGTAGATTGCTCATTGATTTTTTCCACTGATCTTTCAATGTTGACTACACCCGTCTGCAATATCACCGACTCTGATAGAGGTTTACTGATTGTTAAAGTTTTGATTTTATTGATTGAAGACAGACTCTGATTACGGTTGGGTATATTGCGAAGCATCACTTCTTCTTTCCTCTGATCCTGCAACCAATTTTTTAGTTTAAAAGCATTGTTCAGAGCACATGTGAAGATTTCTCCCTTCTTTACACCATGATGGAAACAGTACTCGTTGGTAATATTTAATTTTTTGAAAGCAGGACATGTTAATTCCTCTAAATTGACAATTTGCCTACTCATAATATTTTGCAAAAGTTTAGCTTTCTCCCGCCCACGTGTGTATATCTGACCTGCTGTTTTGGCGACTTCTCTGAGGTTTGAGTGCAAATGCTTCACTGGGACGTCTCCCTCGAACCACTCGATTCCATGATAATAACACGTGAGCCAATTGTTTTGTTGTCGTGTTCGATTAGGCAGGTCTGAGAAGGGATGTGGTGGTGCTGATATCCAGTGGGCAGTATAATTTTTATCCACAGCAACTAGAGCCACTTCTTTGGCGATAAACTGATCTTCGAGACTTCGGAATCCTTGAATATCTATCACGTAGTCCATATCCCCTTCTTGGTAAGAAAGTTTATGTGATGGTAGAGTTGACGACAAAGATTCTGGTATTGAGATAAAACGAGAGACCAGTACAAGGCAACTAATCAACGCGACAGTTTCCGGTGTAATGACCGCTGATTACAGCTCGCATGTTTACTTAGGACTGATGCTGCTCGTCTAAACAGGTGTTACATAGAGCAAAATGATTTATAATCACAGATTCTGAGAAGTGGACGTTATATCTTATCCTCCAAAGACAAACAATAACTTGTCTGGACGCGTCTATTTCTAAAACGTTATCATATTCAGCGTAAACAATGCAGTTTATCGTCTTGACAAGTGCTTCCTCGAATCTTACCTCGACACGAAGACTACCATGTTTTACAAGATTCCAGTGAGAATAACAGTTTGCAGATAGGTCAGGTGTGAGGTCAAAAGCAAAAAGACAGTAACCATTACCGTAATCATAACGATCAATGTCATTACCCTCATTTAGAAAATGAATACCAGTTCCAGAAAACAGAGTGTGATAACCGTCAACATATAGAAGCTCTGTCGTAAAATCTGGTTGTAATGGTTTTGAGGGAATTTGCGTGCCATCAACGTAAAGAGATAAAAAGTTAATTTTATAATTTTTAAAATTAAATGGGTTTAGGTCCTTATTACCGTTAAATGCTCTATTCTCCATAAAACCGATGATTACTCTTTTAGGTAACTGTCCGAGAATCACGTTGTCCAGAGTATCGCCGTGAATTCCAGCGTGTAGAGTTAGCGTCTTGACTTCGACCCTTGTAATTGGATATTTTGCCGTTCCTTGAGAAAGAGCTTTTGCATGTCCAAGTAGAACTCCTGGGCTTATTTTGCACCTTCGAACTAAAAGACTCGCTTCCATGATATGTAGACTGCACTCGTTGCTGGGATCCATGAGGGAAAAAGAGTCCTTTGTTCGAACAAACCGAAGACGCATTTCGACACCGTTGAGAAGAAATTTGTTCTGGTTGAAAATATCGCAATGCAAATGTCCGATAAGGTCCACTGTCTTGCCTGCACCAAAGAATCCTCGACGGATGTCGAAACCTGTACGCTCTGCTGATAAATCTTCCATTTTTCCCGCAGTGTCGGTATACCACAGGACGCTTGTCAGATGACTCTCTTTTGCGGCTGGTCCATAATTGAGTAATGTTTCGATGTATGCTCGGTACGCATAAGCATTGTTTGGTGGGGATACGAGTTTTTGATTGAAGTACACGTCCACCTGATTGAACATTGAGTGAAGTAGATTGTTCACTGGTGCCACTTTGTCCAAATTCGCAGCATTTGCTGCGGTTTTTTCTGGGGCTTGCAATTTGACTTTTACACTGAGCATCGTGTGTGGGAGATCGATGTATTCTTCGCCGTGACCAGGGATAACGAATTCTATCGGAGAATCATCCGTCAGGGAGGAAACGGGTTTGTAATGGATCCATTGCGCGCTCTCTATAGAAGTTTGAGTTGGTGGTAGTGAAAAAAGATCCAATTCAGTTTTTAAACATTCGCTGGAATGGGAGTGTAAAAAGGACATTACTCAATTTCACTTATTTCCAAAAATATCAATAATTTGATTCTTTTCACCAAATAAACTGCCACGTTTCTGTTTTCTTGTAACCTTACTCGTTGTCTTCTTCTTTGTTTTCTTTTTCTTCTTTATATTTTTACTACTCTTTTTATTATTTTTCGCTTTAGTTCGACGGATTCTCTTGACACTTTTTTTTTATATTCCTCTTACGTTTTTCTCCTACGATACGCGATCCACCACGCACGCTATTCAACTGAGTGTTTAAATTTCTTGCCGCGATTTTGTAACCAGATCCGCTCATGAGATTTTCAATTTTGTCAATTGCTTGTCTCTTAAGATTCTCTCCAGACTCCTTAAAGCGGTTATTGAAAGCATATTTAAGAGGAGTTTTGTTATCAACATCGTTTAAAACGTTAACTCCTGCGCGTAAAGCCTCCTTACCGACTGTACCTGCACCGCGCGCAAGTATTGGTAAAACTCGACGGAAAAGGCCCCCAAGAAAACTGCCAATTCCATGTCCTCTCTGATATCGCGAACCGGCATAAACTTTTGATATACCACCCCCTCCCACTTGTGTCGTATAATATTCCACGTAAGGACTCATTCTCTGTTCATTTCTTTCTAATCAATTCGTTTGAAATGAAGTGTGACAGTGAGAGTACCAAACTCGAATGGTATTGGTAGACCGAGATGATCTCTTATATCTATTTCCACTGTGCGAAACTCAGTATGTAAAAGAGGAATATAATTAGGTGAAGCAAACTGTGTAATCTGTGTAGATGCAAATACGTAATTTTGAGTTGCAACAGGAATTATTCGCAAAAGTGGCGTTTGAGCATCACCTGTGATGCGTGGTTCACATATATCACAGTAAATAAACATTTTTTCAGGAAGACCTCGAGCTAGGCTAGGTGGATGATTAGCAAAGTGTGTATCAAGAGATACCAATTCCTGCGGTGCGAATCCTAGAATGCGTGATACTTTTTCACTAATTACAAAAAAGTGACGACCACTTATGTTACATGTATCTGAACAAATTTTTTCAATTCTTACATAACAATCTTCTTCTTCTCTAAAAATTAGTTTCACATGACTACGTCCAATTGTTGTATCGTTTATGGCTTTAACGAGATCACTTATCTTTCTGTAAACACCGGGTCGAAAGAAAGAGACTAGCGGTTCCTTCCATACACCATCCAACACGTTACTTTCATAATTTTTTCTAATTTCGTTATCTTCAAGTTCATCACGTTCAGTGTCACTTTTCATTACATAAGGCAGTGAAAACTTTTCAAGCAAGTCTTTTCCAAACATTTCAGGTTCTTGATTCTCACTCTGTGCGTTATTATCGTCATCATGATCATCATAAGTTCCTTCTTCTTCTACATCCTTCCTTGTTTTATTCACATTTGACAAAAGAGCTACACGATTTTCCATTGAGTTTGATGAATCGTGTCTTACATGTAGAAATGTCCGTGGAAATTGAATTTCTACAAGTCCTACCACCCAACGACCGTGCAGACGAATCTCGTGAGGGAGTTGAGTTGTAAAACGGGTAGTAGTATTATTTGGAAAATACTTCATACTACTATTACTTGGTAAAATTATATGAAATTGATCCTCGTTCATTTTAAGACTTTGAGATCTGATGCTGGAATCCAAGAGTTAAATTTATCCGGATAACCTGCCCACTTGACAAAATATCGTTGCTTAGATCCTTTTCCTCTTGCTTGTAAAACTCGTTTAATTATAAACTCCTCGTTTTTATCGTGTTTATCTTCTTTTTTCACTTCTGACAATTCGCGCTCATAAAAAAGTCCCTCAATAGCTTCACCTGTAAGATCTTGCAATTCGTAAACACAAGTCGACTGTTTGCGTGAGCTAATTACCCGTTTTACTTCAAAAAGCTCTTCAGTCCAGCCAGCTTCATATCCTTTACCAAAGGCACCTCTCTCTCTACTGATGCGCACAAGATCACCCGACTTATATCTAGGTTTTTTACATTTCAACGACTTTCTGCCGTATTTTCTTTGTATATTTGAAAGTGCAATCGCGGCGTTATCTAGAGTTACTGTTGATGGTGCCATGCCAATACTCGAATGTCGTGCATTATTATAAGCCTGGACAATGTTTTGTAAAACATCAATATACCGATGAGTGTTTTTATGTGTGAAATAACGCCACATACGTTCCTTGAGAGTGCGATTCAATCGCTCGACTATTGCTGCTTTAACATTAGGATCGCGTACAGTACGAAATATGATGTTGCATTCGGATAAAAACTTTTGGAAAATTTGTCCAAGAAACTCTTTGCCCTTATCAGTTTGTAAAAACATTGGAAATCGTTTTTCCTTTCCTTTGAGAATACGTTCAAAAGCATTTTTTACTTCCAACGTGGTTTTATCACGAAGCGGCTCGACCCATGCGTATTTACTCACAGCATCAATCACTACGAGTAAGTATGAGAAATCGTCGTTGTAAGTTTTTAAACTTTTCAAATCAACCAAGTCACACTCCCAAAGCTGATCTATGTTATTTAAATTGTAATGTCTTCGCTTCAATTTGTGACGGATAGGGACGTGCATATTATAAGCAGTTTGACTTTTCAACCAGTCAATTACATTTGCTCGTGAAATTTTCCCACGTACAGCATTAGCTAATTTATCAATACCCCCATAAGACGCGGGGTGAGAGGGGTCATAGTAAGTATCGTATAATAAACTCATTGTTGTTTTTAAAAAGTTATTTTAAACCAGTTTTTTTGTTTTTTATTCCCACTACCAGTGCTACCTTCCTTTTTTTGGGAAAGGCGATTTTTACTTCTGCTACGCTTACCCCCACCCTTATCTTCTCTCTCACTGTTGGTACTACTATCCTCGTCGTCCGTTACCAAGAAATCTTCAAAACCTGTGTCTTTTCTACCTACAACTTTGGCTGATGTTGTAAGCGGTAAAGTTTTTCGTTTTCGTGAAGCCGAGACGTCATAAGAAGGCGAAGAAGGGAGACGAGACGAAACCGGTGTAGATAAGACACTACGTTTCCAATATTCCTTGTTCCCTATGATTTCACGTGGTAAACCGAGTTGCTGAAGGACCACGGCAAACTGATGTCTCCCAACTGGGTTTAAGGTTTTTCTCAATCTTAATGCATCGTTTATCAACTCTGAGATATTTGAATCTTTGACACACTTTTCATCAATAAAAACTGTACCACGCTCATTCCACTTTAAACGCTCACGAGCATCAGGTTTAGAAAGACGTTCAAGTAATATATTTCCTTTCAGAGCAAAACTTCTTGGAATAGTTGAAAGTATCCTATTATTATTTAAACATTGATCACCATTATTATCATCTTCATCGTTCTTTTCCGTACTAGTTGCATCTTGCCTTTTATTTTTCATATTTCTGGCTTCATCGACAAAAAATAGAAATTTCTGTAATACCTGTTGATACATTTTCCATTTTTCATGCTCATCTTTTAAAAAGGGTGAATAAAGTATTTGACTCATTTCAGCATCAAGACGTTTCATAACATTCCCAGGAGTTTGAGTGGTTGTGCTGGGGTTTGTGAGTAAAGCTTTGTAAACATCGCCTGAGAATGGTGAGGAAGCAGGAAGTGGTGACGGTGATAAGACAGAGGTTTGTTGGTCCAAAACATGTTGCTGATATTTTTCGACCTGTTCGCTGGGAATTAAAACCATTTTCCTTGCACCGCGTTGATTAGAATTCAAGCGACAGAGTGCATGTAATGCTATGGTGTTTCTTTCACCGATATGTTTACGTGTGTCCACCGCCATTACAAACGTACAACTGGTATTTTTGCAGTGTCACTACTACTCTTTATACCTTTCTGAGGGATGTAAACATAGGAAAAACCATCAGTCGGAAAAACATTTGTTCTAAAACGGCAATTATCGGGTGTGGATTGTTTTAAATCTAAAAGAAGATAACCATGGGGTTTCGAAGTTGCATCATGATAACTTTCTTGTAAAAAACGTGGGTTTTCCGGATATATTTGTCGTGCAAGGTGTTGAAATTGTGCTCGATCTCGAGGATTTTTAAAAACGACGATATAATTAGCATTAAGGGAGATATCTCTCTGACCATGCCCTTGATGAAATAAATTTTGTGATATAAAAATTACACTAAGGTTTTTATGATGACTACCTTTTGTAAATAAGTCGACAATAGTATTATTGGATGATTCACGCATAAGATCATCGATAATGACGAGTTTAGCTCGATTGTCGCTCGAATAATCAGATGCCTGGGGCAAACCCTCATGAAATTCAATCAATTTTCCGTATTCTGAATAACCTGATTGCCATTCTGAATAATAGAATAAAATACGTTCAAAATTAACATCACACATTTTCTTGACATGATGGAGAAATTTTTTTACAAAAAATGTTTTTCCACAACCTGTTGGCCCGCAAATCATGGAAGTAAATGGATGTTTCCAACGTGTGTCCATTATGTGTACTAATGAATATTCATTTCATCTACCTGTTTTATAGCTTTTTATAATTTATATCTGGAAAAAAAGAGTAAAAAATGAGACATTTAAAAATTTTAGTCTCGTATAAAAACTAGACTTTGAAAATCAAACCCCGCGTGCGGAACGTATTAGCTTTTCATGTTCCGCAACCGGTAAACGTGCGCGCCAGGCATATAAGCTTATCGAGCCTGGACCGGCGTAGGTATAAGCTGATGAATGCGCCGCGGCCGCTGTTTGCCTCCAATATTAGCTGATCTGGAGGCAACCTCCGCGTTGAGTCCCCGCGCGCCTCCCCCGACACATTTTTGGCCATTTTCATTTTATTACCTTTTTCCTATGTTTCCACCTGTACTTGGATGCTATGAGAAACGAAAAATCCTGCCAGCCTTCGTATTTGAACAGTGATTGTAGATACTGCAGGTGCTTATCTTACTTGTGAGAACAGCAAGAGAGGAGACGAGAGACAAGTGTTGAGAATGATGAAAGCGAGAGACTTATAGAAATACCTACAAAACGAAAAAAGTAAAAATCGAAAGAATAATGTTTTTTCAAATACTTGCCTAAACTATTGCGACATGCATTTAGTATTTTTATTATACCTAATAATAAAGGAATAGAATATATAAGAAGAAAAACTACATCATTTTACGTGATAAAAAATTCGCTTTATTCATTAAGAAAATTGTATGCGTTTGAAAAAGTCGACAAATATAAATTCGATGGTTGTAACATACATTTTTTATGAAGATATAAAATTGTGTAAAATGCTGCACAAGATTTACATTATGAGTGATTGTTTTCATACATATAAGACTAGGTATTTTTTCATACAACTCATCACTCATATACTTTTTTCATACATATTTTATACACATATGCACATATTATTCACATCAACGTTTAGAAAAAATATATATTATCATGACAAGTCATGAAAAAATAGTTAACATGTACAAAACATACACGTTATACGGACAAAAGTTTCGAAAAAAGTTCTTTAGTGTCACACGTTTTTTTTTGATTTTTTAAGGATACTGACATCCTTCACTTCACTAGCGATGAAACTGTGTAACACCACCGTTAATTTGAGAAAAACAATATCAAGATATAGTTCAACAAATGATGAGGGTAGTTTATTTTTCACTGGTTCCTTGAGAAAGTCGTATTTTGCCTTGACAAGATGCTTGATAAATTCATCGGATGGATTTTTCATATTCTCCGACTTGAAGTAATTACACAGTTCTTCCAAAAGTATATTTTTACAGTGCTCGACATTAGCCACAATCCTCTGCAAACGTCTAACTCGTTCATCGACGCAAACGACCACGTTGACAAGCCCTTCAAATGTGGGCATTTGCATCACGACTCCTTGTGAATATTTAGCTTTTTTTCCTTTCAGCTCGCCATTCGTTCCTCTGCATTCATCCTCCTCGTTGATTTTCTCAAGTAAAACAGCTTTTTCAGAGTATGATGTAGTAAACACAAGCTGGTATCGGTTTATAACAATCGGTAAAGTCCCACTGGTACAGCCATCTTCAAAGAATGACGCAATTACATCGAATTTATTTACTAACTGTGTCCATTCTGACAGGTTTAAAGATAAACCTCGTGAACAATTACCGAGTAATCGTATAACTGGTTTAAAGCAACCATCGGGTTGGATTTCCAAACCAACAAAGAGTTTTTTTGAAGCAGAATTGTTTAATTCGTAAGCCGTGGATAAAATAAGATGATGCGGACGTGAATTTTTCACTTTTTTAATAACTTCACTTTCAGTAGATTTTTCCTCCTCCACTACTTTTCGCTTTTTTACAATATTTTGTTGTTGTAAAACGTTTTGTAAAGCAGATTCACTAAAATCTTGATCATCGCTGCCGCTCATTCTTGACACTTGACTTTGAGACTCAGACATTGTATAGTTTAGAAACAAGGTGTACGGTACAACTGAAACATGTACGAGATTACCTCGAGTTTTTATAGATAAGCCATCCTCTCCTCCTCTCTTCACAAAACGAAAACTAGACTAGTGGAGGGGATTGGGGCCTTACTTTACGAATGTGGATCTAATTTTTTTTTTGTTGAGAAAGTGCCAAAAAATTTTTAGAAAAATTTTTCATCCTTATTTTAATTTATTTTTGAACAAATTTTATTGTTAAAATGAATATTTTTTTACACTAGAGTATATTCTGAATCAAATTTTTGTTTCGACTTATACTTTTCTCTGTCTCTCTCCCTCTCTCTCTCTCCCTCCCACAAACATACATGGTCATGATCTTTTCCCTCTTATAGACACCCTGTCGGTGTGCGTGTGTGGTTCGAGTAGTGTATACGAATTCTACAAATGTTGGAAAATGTTACAATACGTTAGAAGAGAAGCAAAAATTTTTGTATCCTTGTTTTTCCTCAGTCCTTCTATCTCGTGGAGCTCTTTCACACCTGTATCACAGTTTTTGTAATAGGTGGTTGAGGAAGTGAGAAAGAGCAACTGCATAGGTACAATAGAAAACCTATGTCTATAAATGGAAGGACCTTATCTCAAAAGTTTTCAGTTGTTTCCAAACCTTCAGGATGGACGCACTTACTGTTATTCTCGCGATTCTTAGTGAAGTATATTTCTCCCTTCATTTTCCGGAAGTTTCCGTGAAGAACCTAAGTTCTTACGTGCATGTGTTAGTGGGATTTTGGGGTATTAATCGCCTCAGATCGATCCCGATAAGGGACGAACATCGACGGGGGCAAGTGCGAACAACTTTAGAGTTGTTAGCACGTGAAATAAGTGCAAGTGACTGTGATAATAATGATAATGATCATGATGACTGGGACCAAGTGTTGGCTGATATGGATATCACCGAAACACCCGAAAATATAGTTAAAAGAGTGTTTGACTATATTCATACGGTGGCATATGTCATCACCGAAGGTCTCAGTCAAAATTTTCTGACACACAGGGAATATATTCAGTTCGTCAAATGTGAAGTACTGGGATTTTGGGGTGTAATCAAATTACAAAAAATGGCACAGGTGTGTGGGTGTGAAGTGAGGTCACTAAACACAGTGATTCGCGAGATGGGATTACATCCCATGGCGAATCTTTTAAACGATGATTGGGAGAATGCTCTAGCTGACTTCGACGTACCACCACGTAAGTACATTAAAAAAATATAACTTATTTCCATTATTTTCTATTTTTCATTTAATAATACCACATTTTATAATTTGAAATTGTAAGCAGATTTAACTTTTACCAGAATCTTGAAATTAAATATCTTTTAATTTTGTAAAACAAATGTTATGAAAAAAAAATTGTTTAAAAGATTTGAACAAAAAATTTTTCGAGAAAAAAAGTTTGTTGAACAAAATTTTGAAACCGAATTTTTTGAAAAAAAAAGTTTTAAGAAAATTTTGAAACCAAATTTTTTGAAAAAGAAAAACTTGAACTTTTTTTTTTTAATTTTGAATGAAATTTTTTTTTTTTAAATGTTGAAAAACAAATTTTAAAAAAAATTTTGAAAAACAAATTTAAAAAAAAAATTTTGAAAAACAAATTAAAAAAAAAATGTTGAAACCAAAATTTTTGGAAGGAATTATTAAAAAAAAAAATTGTTGGAAAAAATTTTGAAAATAATTTTGAAAAAGAAAAATTTAAAAGAATTTTTCTTTTAATTTTGAAAAACAAATTTTTGAAAAAAATTGTGAACAAAAAATTTTGAAAAAAATTTTGAAACAAAAATTTTTAGAAGAATTGTTGAAAAAAAAAATTTGGTCCAAAACTTTTGGAGAAAAATTGTTTTAAAAAAAACCTCAATTATATAATAAACAATTAACAATGAATAGTAAATAGTAAATAATAAATTATATATAATAAATAATTTGAATCAAAAATTAATAATAAATGATAAGTTATGAGTAATTAATAATAAATAATGCATAATAAATATCAAACAGTAAATAGTTAATAACAAATAATAAATAATAAACGATAAACAATAAATAGTAACAAGTGAATTATGAATAATAAATAATTTAAATTAAAAATAAATAATAAGTGATGAATAATGATTATTAAATAATAAATACTGAATGATAAATAATAAATAAATAATAGAAATTGTTATTTAGATTCTATTTTCGTGTTCAATTAATTCGCTCTAATTAATTTTTTAATTTATAACAGAGGTTAATGCAACTGTTGCCAATCCGTCAGCAATGGAAGTGGAGGAAGCGGAGGTGGAGGAGGAGGAGGAGGCACCGCGAGAAAGGGCACCACTTTTTCCGATTATACGAAGGAAGAATACCCGGGATCTGCCCTTCATAAACTTCGAGGCAGGACCAAGTGGCATAAATTTCAATAATGGTATGTAAACAATGCTTGGTTTATTTTTAATAATATTTAAAATAAACAATAGCCCCATTTAATTTCCCTCCCTTGCAAAGTTTCAATTTACATAATTTTATGAAATATTATTTTTCTAGAACGTGATACAACTGATGTGTCAAGGGCACTGGATCGGGAAACTGTTGCCAGTATGCTCCGTATCTGGACAACAAATCGCCCACAGGGGGTGGTGGAGGAGGACGAGGATGACACGGTGGAGCAGCATTCATCCACGGTGCCAGCGAGTGGAGGGGAGGAGGCTATGGATGTCCAGGATGCCCTGGATGCATTGGATGCCTTGGCTGCGGAGGATATTCAAACAGGTCAGGGTAGAAATATTAACGTAGAAATACCCCCGCATGGTAGCAAATTGATAATTTTAGAGGATCGCGGTAACAATTATCCGTTATTCAGATTCAATACGCGAGAATTAACTTTCAAAATAAAAATTCCTGACGAGAGCGAGTGTCCTGTCGAGTGGCTCGAAAATGTTTTCAAAGACCTGTACGTGTACTTGGTGAAAACCTATCCGCCGACTGATAAAATTGGAATAAAATTTTATGCGGACGGTTTGACTCAAGGCGCGGCACGTCACGCTCTCCGGTATGTTAAAGATTTGAACTTTGAAGATATATGGGATATGGTCTTTTGTATTACACAGAGCGCGGAAGAATTCACGTTAGATGATACTTTTCGAATTGTGGTTGATCATGTGGAAATGCCGGTCGGGGCAGCTCATGCCGATTTAACACATGACAATATCGGCAAAAAGTCCATGTGTACGATCGGTGAGGCGGACAATTTGTGTCTTCCGCGAGCCATTGTTGTTGGGCGGGTGTATGGGGAACGGGGACAGAGCAACGTTCGTGAATACAAAAAAAAAATGGGATGGAATACGCAAAAAAACGGCTGGTCGTCAGAAACGTGCGGCCGAAGAGCTTGTGCGAAAAGCAGGAGTTACAATTCCACCAGAAGGTTGTGGTATAGAGGAGATAACCCTTTTCCAGCGCTATCTCGCGCGGTATCACATAGCTCTTGTGATTTTTGAAGTTGACACTTTTGCCAAAGGTAGCGAACCACCCTTTTTCAATGGTAAAAATATGATTAATGAGACCGGCGGCGTGGTCCAAACCATTATTCATATTTTATACTATAGAGAGAGGGGTCATTACGATGTCATTTTAAATTTAACAGGAGCTTGTTCAAATCGGTTATTTTGCCTCGAGTGTAATAAAGGCTACCGACATAACAGTGAGCACAAATGTTCAAACAAGTGTCTTGCATGTTATAAGTCACCACCCTGTATTTTGAATAATAATAATAACATGCAAGACCATGTAGAACCATACAAAAAATGTGTGAACTGTTTGCGAAAATTTTACAACCAAGCCTGCTTTGATCACCATCTTCGGCCGGACTCATATTCTAAATTTAAAAGTGTATGTAGCGTTGAAAAAATTTGCCCAGGTTGTTCTAAATTGACAAATATTGTAAAATTCAAAGACCACAAGTGTGGTTTTTCATTTTGCAATAGTTGTAAAGAGATCCGTGAGTTTAATCATAGATGCTACATACGACCTATTAAATCAAGAACAAATGGCGACGACCCCTTAATTTTCCTATTTTACGACCTCGAGACACAACAAAATAGAACACTTGCAGGTGACGAGAGTAAAAATGTTCACATACCAAATTTATGTGTAGTACATCAAGTGTGTACGTTCTGTCTCGGGGAGGAAGACATAAAAAAATCCTGTGAGCACTGCGGTATTCGCGAATACTTGTTTAAAGGGGAAAAATGTATCGCTGATTTTCTAGACTTTGCCCTCAGGCCAATAAAAAAGTTCAAGAAAATCATCTGCATTGCGCATAACGCTAAAAGTTTTGACTCTCAATTTATTCTTAAACACCTGGTTGAGAATAATAACTGTCCATGGAAAGAACCTAGTGTTATATTAAGTGGCTCGAAAATTCTTTGTATGGATGTTAAAAAAACGCGTTTTATCGACAGTCTGAATTACACACAGATGGCGTTGAGTGCTCTACCTAAAGCGTTTGGTCTTACAGGTGTGGGGGAAAAGAAAGGTGTATTGCCCCATTTATTCAATATTCCAGAAAATCAAAACTATGTTGGACCATTACCTGATTTAAAATATTATTCACCAGATACTATGTCCGTATCTGCTAGGGATAATTTTTTAAAGTGGTATGAGGAAAAAAATTCCGAACCCAATTATCGCTTTGATTTTCAGAAGGAATTAGTTGAATATTGTAAGAACGATGTCGACATTCTGCGACGCGCTTGCCTCGTCTTTCGAAAGCAGTTTTTAGAGGCTGGAAATGTTTGCCCATTCACGGAAAGCATCACAACACCATCGGCTTGTTCTGTGGTGTTTAGAAAAATTTTTTTTAAACCCGATACCATCGCTATAATACCACGTGGTGGTTATAGGTGGTGTGATGCGCAATCAAAAGTCGCTGTAGAATGGGTAGTTAGTGAAGAGGAAAAACGGGGTGTAACCATCGCTCATGCTGGAAGAGGCCGTGAAAATCGTTTAAAAGAGGGGAATGTAGTGGATGGATTTTATGAATTAAACGGGGTGGGTCATGTTTTGCAATTTCGCGGTTGCTTTTGGCATGGGTGTGTACGTTGCTATCCCGATAACCGCGACACTAAACTAAACAGTTCCGATGAGACTCTAAAAGCCCGCTACGAAAGAACGCTCGCGCAGAGTGATAAAATGAGGCGAAATGGTTACCTGGTCACAGAGATGTGGGAGTGTGATTTTAATGAATTGAAAAAAACCGTTGAAGGATTACAAAATATCATTAAAAATCACCCGCTTGTTGTAAACGAACCCTTAAATCCGCGAGACGCGTTTTTCGGTGGGCGCACTGGGAACACCCGGTGTTACTATAAAATAAAAGAGGGTGAGAAAATGCGGTATCTTGATGTTCGTTCTTTATATCCAAAAGTTTTAAAATCAGGAAAGTTTCCTGTTGGTCATCCAGATGTATATGTCGGAGATGATTGTAAAATATTAACAGGACATGACAATACGGATATAAACAATGTCGAGGGTTTAATTAAATGTCGTATATTGCCGCCACAATCTCTCTATCATCCTCTTTTACCAACAAGATTTCATAATAAACTCATGTTCGCTCTCTGTCGCCAATGTTGCAAAAACCTTGAAAAAGTTGATTGTCCACACGTTGAAGCAACATCGCGCGAGTTTGAGGGAACATGGGTTTCTGATGAATTAAAAAAAGTCGTAACACTGGGTTATAAAATTACAAAAATTTTCGAAATTTGGCATTACAAAACAACCCAGTACAACACCGTCTCTGGCGAAGGGGGCCTTTTCACCCCATATGTCAACACATTCTACAAAACGAAGCAAGAATCTGAGGGGTGGCCTCGCGAATGTGTTGACAAAGTTTCGAAAGAAGCTTATAAAGAGGAGATAAAAACGAAAGAAGGCATTGAGCTAGACTCGAGTAAAGTAAAAAAAAATCCAGGGCTGCGTTCGGTTGCCAAGCTGTGTCTGAATTCGTTTTGGGGCAAATTTGGACCGCGTGAAAATTTACCCCAAACCCATATTGTGAAGACACGAGATGAATTACTCAAGCTTGCAGCCAATCCGGAGATTGAGATCAATAATATACTTCCGGCAAATAACACAGCCCTGTATATAGCGTACCAGTTTAAGAAAAATACTCATACACCTTCACATATATCAAACGTTGTAATTGCAGCATATACAACAGCCCAAGCACGCTTAATATTGTATGAGTATCTTTCTAAACTGGGTAACCGCGCTCTGTATTACGATACAGATTCAGTCATTTTTATCGATCGTAATAATACAGAAGATTATATCCCACCGGTTGGTAAATTTTTAGCCGACTTGACGGATGAACTTGAAGTTTACGGGGTTGGTAGTTTTATTCGAGAATTTGTTTCTGGGGGGCCCAAGTTTTACGCCTACATAGTATCTTCACCTGACGGTACTGAGCATCAGGTGTGTAAGGTGAAGTGTATCACTTTGAATTATAAAAATTCACGCCTTGTAAACTTTGAATCCATCCGTAAACTCGTCTTAGAAAATGCCGAACCAATCAGATTAAATTATCGAGCCATTCGAAGAACACCGCTTCACGATGTCATCATCAAATCCGAGAGTAAGCTCTGCAAAGTTGTCAATTTGAAGCGGAGACAAGTTGATAATCACGATTCTCTACCATACGGCTTTAAAAGTGTAAGATCATGAAACTGAATACTCTTACCATGCGGGGGTTTTCTGGTTTAAAACTACTCTGATCTTCCTTCTATTTAAAAAGAAAAAAGTACGTGGGCACACTTATAAATGTAAGAATTTTACGGTTTATAATTTTTACAAATTACTTATATAATTTCTCTTGTTACACAAATGAATCCAGCATCCATTCATCTGGGGATGAGGGTTCCGAAACGAGCACCTCTGATTTGTCCTTTCCATGTGCTCAACCTTCGCAACCGCTCGTCTACCATTTAAGAAGGTTGGGCTACAACCTGACACCCGCACATTTCCGTCCGATAGCTTGCAGTTCCCCACTGGAATTTATCGAAAATGATTGTTATGAAGCTGATGATCCCTACGATGAGGGTGATTGTGAGACTGATGGGGATGATTGTCTGTGATATTAAAAATAATTGTCTGTAGCCTGTGTAATGTGTGTGTGTGTGTGTGTGGGTGGTTGTGTGTGAGAAAATAGTATAAATTTATATATTTAGCTCTAAGGTAGATCCGATTTTTCGTTCTTTTACTATAAAAAATAAAATAGACTGATTAAATATTATTTTTTAATACTGAAATAAGAATATATTTATATGTGTTTAACAAAAAACTGTTGCTCTTATTATTTACCCTTCCTTTATTTTATATTATTATTTTCATAAATTTATTTTACTTTATTACGTCACAACGCCCTGAAGTCACCAGGCGGGAATCTCCTATCTCCACTCCTCCGCCTTTTCCATTTTCAAGTTTGGGAACTCCATGTGTGACGTCACTAGACCCAGAATTTTCCACTACGGGGTTCCCTCTCCCCCTCTCCAACTACATAGATCTCGGCTAGTCCCTCTTATCTGCTGTGACGCGTCGGCGCCAGACGCGGGGTGCGGGGCAGAGAGGGGGATTAGGCCACGCCCATAACGGCGCCCCATAGTTGTCCTATACTACTGATAAAGAACCAATGTCCGAATCTGAATTATTATTTTCTGCGAATGCACCGCCAATAGTTTCGAAATTCAACAATGACAAAGGAATTTATAAAAATCAGATTTTAAACGAAGATCAGAAAAGAATGCTTTTACTTGCTGGCCCTTGTCAACCTACAGAAGCTGATATGCCCAATGGCAAATTCAAACTCACAGAAAATGAGCACCATTTCAACTTGCAGTATTATTATAAACGTACGCAGAAGCCTTTCGAAGAAAATGATCTTAGCCCTTGGTTATCATACTCACCGACTCTACATCATGCTTATGCCATTATTGCTGGCTATTTGGAAATGAGGATACGAAAAAAGGTATATGGTAACAAGGTATAAAAAGGTTTTGATGAGATAAACTCACTTTTCAGATTTCTCAAACCTGAATCCTTCAAAAACGTGGAAGAGAAAGAATTTGAAAAAAATGTGTGCAATTTGATGGAGAAATATCCAACTCTTTTTACAACTGCCCTGAAGTATGAGTTAATCAGTTTTGCGGATATATATTTCTCACAAGAACAAGATTCTACCAAGCATAGTCCATTACAATATATGAACTTCATCGTTGAAAAAAATTTGATCAGCAGTTTCCCGAAGTGCTGCAGTTTATTGCGTTTATTCTTGACCCTTCCCGTCAGCACTGCCAGCGCCGAACGAACAATGAGTTCATTGAAGAGAGTCAAAGATCGTCAACGTTCTACAATGAGTGCAGAAGCATTGGACGATTTCAACATACTTTTCATCGAACAGCAAGTCGCCTACAAATTGATCTGGATGCAACCATCGAAGTTTTCGCGGAGAAGAAAGCGAGAAGAGTATTCAAAAATATGTAAATTTTCTCGATGTAAAAAAGAATACAACTTTTATAATGCTCGATGAATAAATGAAAACATTTTTATATTCATTGCATTCTTAAAACATATATCTTTTACTTTCCATGGAACACCTGACACAACATAATTTTCTAGGGGGGGGGGGGGGGGGCTGAAGAAATTTTGCCCACTTTGCCTTTTTCCTTAAATCCGCCACTGATATCCCATTATGTTGCAGGCCGGCCTTCATTTATTGTTGTGAGAGTAAAGTGCGGTTTTTGAAAGATAATTTTACAACTGTTACCACAATAGTGATGAATGATAAGTGTCATACCTAAACAGCTGACAGACGACAAGGCGTACGACCAGATGACTACTGGTACTGAGAAACCAGTGAACCTCACTGATTAAACCAGTGCTGAAACTCTGCTGAATGATCCAGTGAATTCTCACTGATTGTCAGTGACACACTTGTGGCTATTTCAACCAGTGAGATTTCACTGGAAATCAGTGAGATTTCACTGGTTCATTTTAAGAAGTTGGATACAACCTTAAATGGGATTCCAAGTGTATCTTCCATTTCAACAATTTATAACTCTTTTACCTAATGACGGAAACGAAATTTTGTTTAGTACAGTAGAGAAAATAGCTTTGATCTTAAATTTATGAATTTATTTATATTTATAAATTTATTTATTCGAATTTATTTATAAATGAATGCATTTATTTATAAACTTGTTCCGACAAATTTTCTCATCTCATTTTCATCGGTTGTATTCATTTTTTGGAAAAATTAATATTTAACCTTCAAAAATTAATAACAAAAATAAATTTGATTTTTCTCCATGAAAGGACACTTTTTTGAAAAAATGTTTAGGCTAAAAAAAAGCTTGGGGTTTTGCTTTAAGAATATTGTGATTAAAAGGTGAAATATTAATTTAAAAAAAATGTAAGTGCTTCGGTATACCCAATGACGCTTACGCACGCGCGCCGATGTGAAATTTATTTTTAACATTAATTTTTGAAGGTCAAAGATTTATTTTTGCAAAAATAGGTTCCGACCAATTCGAAAGGCGTGAAAAAGTATATCGAAACTATAGTAACGAACATGTTTTTGCTGATGGTATATATTTTTAAAAACTACTGATCGCTTATTTTCATAAATGATAAATAAAAATCCCAATTGTAACCTCAAATCTCTCAAAGGGAAAAACATAGAGGAGAGTACCCAAATATGAGATACCAACTCTGTTTGGTGTGATTGCCGGAATTCTATGGATTGAATTAAAAATTAATGTAGGTCGTTTTGAAGGGAATTTAGTTTGCGATAAGGTGCTGAAATGACAAATTTTATCAAATTTTTAGTTTTTATGAAAATCCAAAAAATGTAAAAAAAGTGCTTTTTCCAAACTCGTCAAACTATTCTCATAATATGAGATACCCCCAGGAAATCGCTAATAAAATGCAAAATAAAGTATTATTTTTTATGAAAAACTTTATTCTATGTTTCCGAAGTACAGTCAAACCTCGTTTATCGGGACGCCCTCGAAATGTAAACACCTCGTTTATCGGGATTCGGAGGGGTCTCCCACTACTATCCCCAGCCTCAAAACGGGTTGCCATGACACCTTGCTGTGTTGTTATTTACGGGTTATGTCAGGTTATGTACAACGCAAGAAGTGCATGTGATCAAAAAGAATTTTAAATTTCCGCTACTCCCACCACGCTCTCACCTTACCCCACTTCAAGTGCTTATGTATAAGGAGCGGTGGTTGGAAGGGAAACAATATGTCCCGATAAACGAGGTTGCAAGATCCCGATAAGTGAAGATCACGATAAATGAGTGTCCCGATAAACGAGGTTTGACTGTATAAACTCACTGTTATTCAGATATATTCAGTTTTTACAGTAGTCACAATCCCATTTTTAACCAGTTTCCCCAGCGCAGCCAGAGTGTGTCCAGCTGGAGCAGGATATGCATTGTACCACAGGTATCTCATATTATGAGAACCACACCGCAGCGTTTCCCAAACTACTACCGCGGGTAGATACCCTACCGCCCGGTAGGGGGATGCCACCCCGGGCCCGGTAGCTCGGCAGGCTCCCCCCTGCGAGCAAACGGCTACTTTCGTATACCTGCCGCGAACAACCCTTTCATTGTTATGAGACAATGACCAGTGACAATAACTGAAATTATGAAGACATGGCTCAATTAAATTTTAATTAGCTGAATGAAATCCGTGACATAATTCTAAAAATATGAAAAAAAAAATTCTTGAAAATCGGTTGATATCTGCACTAATGAAGAAAACATTTACAAATCTTGTGAATATATAAATGGGACCTCTCAGTGTAACAAAAGTGCGATAACTCTTGAAGTTATTATCCGATTTTCTTCTATCTTTTTTTAACGTCTTTGCCATAATCTAAAAAATCTAACGCATCATAATAAAGTTCAATTTATTATTATTTTACCAAATTTTCATTTTCCTCAACCGGCTCTAATTCTCTAACAATGGGAAGGTCGCGCTAAGCAAGCATCCGGGTCAGAGTGACAGGCGTCCAGTGTCTCTCTTGGGTTCGAGTATTTTGAAAAAATTTGAGGGTGGCGACCCTACCGCTCCCCAGAAAGTGCGAAAAAAGTTTGGGAAACGCTGCCACACCGTGCAACTATTCACTTACTACGCCTAACCTGTACATGAGAAACTTGAACACTGTCGATATTTTCCTACTTAGTTATTCAATCCCTATCCCTCCAGGCCGACTTTACTGCTAAATACTTATTTAATAGATAATAAATAGGGTTTAAAGACTTACCATCCAAGAACTCGACCATCACCGATTTCGCAAAAAGTTCGCTTATAATCTTTAGAAGCAATATAAAAAATTGACTTTGCCACGAAATTACTTTTTCTTCAAGAGCTACAAGTTAGTGATAGAACCAACACAATGCGCCTCTTAGTTTAGCTGAAACCCCGCTATCTCATATTACGAGAATATCTCATATTCGGGTACTCTCCTCTAAGTCTTCTTTTGAGATGAAAAAGGGGGAAAATGTGCTTTTTTCAAATGTTTTAAAAAAAAATGCCTATGATCATTGAAACGGGCGTGAAACAACCTTTTGAATCTGCACTGGAAAATTTTGTGTTTGAAATCGAAATCAAAAACCCCCTTATACCAAGTTTCAGACAAATACATGAAATTTTGCAATTTTGTCTGCCATATTGGATCCACCATTTTGATTCTGTAATTTTGGCCTTCGAATTAGAAATCAACGACCCCAAAAACCCCCTTTATACAACACAGAAAAAACTAAAGTTAAATTTTGTTGCATGTAAAATGTTCGGCTGTTAAAGATTACATGCTATTTGGCGAAAGTTTATCTTACGATGGAATAAAAGCTGTCGTCTGCTACGTCCTTCGCAGCAATGGAAAAACGGCAAATTATACATGAAAAGCTATAAATCAGGACACTAGATTTAGAACAACTTTTTACTTACCTAATTGTTATTTTGAAAATAATTAGACTTTATATATACTTCCTGCCACAGTCGGTATTGTTGGTTAGGAAGAAAACCAAAAAGTAGGAATCTAATTATATTTGAAGTTGGAACATTCAGTGGCGGATCTAGGTATTTGAATTCAAAGTAACAATATTTGAAAACAAATTTGAAGGACTGAAAAATCCCGGAAAATAAAATTCCCGACTCTTTCAAATTCCCGAATTGGGAAATTCCCGAATAATAAAATTTTCGAATATGTAATAAAATTTCTGGTTAATAAAATTCCCGAATAATGAAATTCCCGAACAGTTTATGATATCACCGAAATGGATAATTCCCAATAGTTTATAATATTACCGAATTTAAAACTTCCCGACAGAAAATTGCCAAATTATAAAATATCCGAACTAGGAAATTTCCGAATTTAAACAAATTTAATAATGAAATATTTTTATCAAGAAAAAAATTATTTTTAATGTTTAAAGTTTCTAAAATTATTGGTTAACTTTGAAATTACGATAATTGAAAAAAATATATTTCTGGATGAAAATTATCTTCAAATATTGTTATTTTAAATTCATACAATAATTTTAGAAACTTTGAAGAAGAAAAATACTTTTTCTTAGAAAAATATTTGATTATTGTATTTTTAAGAAATAAATAATACTGATTGATAAACAATTTTTTTATTGTTTCGGGAGTTTTATAATGCAAGAATTTTTCAGTTCGTATATTTTATAATTTGGCATTTTTCTAGCGGGAATTTTAAAATTCGGTAATATTATAAACTGTCGGGAATTTTCCATTTCGGTAAGATCATAAACTGTTTGGGAATTTTTTATTCGGGAATTTCATTATTTGGGAATTATATTATTCGGAAATTTTATTTTTTAGGATTTTTCAATGGTCCAAAAATTTTCATCCAAAAATATATTTTTTCAATCATTTTTATTTTGAATTCAAACAATAATTTTAGAAACTTTGATCAGAAAAAAATATTTTTTTTATACAAATATTTGATTGTATTTTTAATAAATAATATTGATTGAAAACCATTTTTCCATTGTTTCGGGAGTTTTATAATTCAGGAATTTTGCAGTGGATATCTTATAATTCGGCAATTTTCTATCGGGAATTTTCAAACTCGGTAATATTATAAACTGTCTGGAATTTCCTATTTTGGTAATATCATAAGCTGTTCGGAAATTCTTTATTCGGGAATTTTCCAGTTAGGGAAGTTTATTACATATTCAAAAATTGTATTATTCGGGAAATTCCCAAATCGGGAATTTGAAAGAGTCATGAATTTTATTTTCTAGAATTTTTCAGTCGTCCAAAAATTTTCATCCAAAAATATTTTTTTTCAATAATTCAATAATTCAGAAACTTTAAATACTCAACTTTTTTGATAAAAATATTTGATCGTTGTATTTTTAATAAATAAATAATATTCATCGAAAAAATGTTTCATTTGTCTAAATTCGGGAATTTTACAATTGGGGAATTTTCTAGTTATTTGGATATTCTAGAATTCGGCAATTTCATGTCGGGAATTTTATTATTATGGAATTTTCCTATTCGGGAATTTCATTATTCGGAGATTTTCTAATTCAGGAATTTTACAGTCTCGAGAATTTTTCAGTCTTCCCGATTTTTCAAGATAAGTGTATTTGGATATTATTTTTCATTTCAAGAAAGCTATTTAATTAAACAATAAAATCATTACACATTTTTTATGGATTTTATAATTTAATCGAATAGTTTTCAGAAAATAAAGAATAATATCCAAATACACTCATCGCGAAAACCCATTTTTTTCTGAGTTTTGAAAAAAATAAAGTTTTGTCCCAATGCAATTGGTATTATTGTTCATCCCTCAGCTTGCAGACATCTTTAATTTCACCTACCTAACCTGAAATACCTGATAGAATATACTTAAATTTCCATCAATATTATCTTAGTATAAAATGTTATCTACAGTAAAAAATTAAAAATTAAATTAAAATGTTCAATTTACATTCAATATTCTTGATAAATATTTATTTAATAACTTTTTAAAATAAAATTTTACAAATCAGGGTGCCCTCATACGTAACAAAAATTCTGAGTTCAAAAAATTATTCAAAAAATGAAATGTTAAGGAGATTCCACAATAGGATTGAGAAACCGACATAGCATTGACTTGACGTAGACTTGACATAGCAGTAGAGTCGACGCGATGCGCGCGCATGCATTGCCAACTGCTTATTTTTATGTGTCGTTCACGTTCCGCTGTTCTGGAGAATCAAGATTAAAATGGCCGACTCAAGGTGCCGTTCCATGTGGGAAACTCATGAGAGTGAAAGAGACAAATAGATCCGTCCGTCTCTTTCACTCTTATGAGTTTCTGCTTTACGCTGACGTTTCCTGCCCACGTTGGGATTCCCGCATCATGTTTTTGACACGATTATTATGACTCAGCGGGCAAAATGCGAAACTGCAGCGCTGATCGCCTTTCACCCAATTATCTCATTTAAATTCAAATTTAATATTATAATTCATGAACTTGTTCTATTATATTCACATTTATAAAATTGTAACTCGATATAAACATCTGTTTCTCTAGTTATGAATTAAACATATATAAATTACATGAAAAGAAGGTCTAATTTATGATAACAATATTTGATACTTTTGTTCTCTTTTTATTTATATTATGCACTGTGATTATGTATACCTTAACTCGTAAAATAAAAAATAAAGTAGAAAAATATCAACATCCAACAGACGGAATTCATCAGAAAAAATTCTAAAGCTGGAATGTTCGCGATTTATCCCTGCTTCGATTTCATCGAAAGTGAGGTTACACGTGGAGGGTTGCTTTAATGTCGGTTTTGACAGGTAGTACTTACAGTGTGAAAGTTTCGTCAAAAAAATGTTGGACTATTTTCCGATGATATTAATTGCTTACCAGTGGTTACAATTAATGAAACAGTATGTTAATTACTGCACGCAAACAGAAACATTCCGTCGTTGGTGGGTGAAACCTAGTGATGGGCGCTGCTCGGTATTTCACAGTCATGATCAATCCTGACCGGTCATGACGGTAAATGTTGGTAAAACGCGGTCAGA
>CAKNYM010038925.1:0-14043 GCA_932195095.1 Andricus curvator | reverse complement strand
CATTGTAACGCATATATGTATAATATACATATATGCATATATGTATATATGTATAATATACATATATGCGTTACAATGCGAAATCGGCAAAGTTACTCTTCACAGAAGTAAGGCATACTACACGAAATAGTAACTCTTATTCTCCTGAGTGTGGACAGTTACCATGTGGTGCAGTGCATCCTACTATTTGAAATTGTTCATCGTACTCTTTTAAGAAGTCAGTTCAAATAAGCTGAATGCGAAATAGTAATTTTAACAAAATTCACCGACGAAAAGCTGCGGTTCAATTTAAAATAGTTAGAGCTGCTGGTTTAAAGAGTTTTTTTAACGATCCACTTTTTTCCGTGATAATATTTACAAGATTTTATTGTAATCGAACATTTTTTTGGATCGGACATTTTGTTTTTGACAATTAAAAAAACGGATATGAAATCAGGAACCCGAAAGAACCCATAAACAAAATTGTGTTGAAATGGAACTATTCATCGAATTTTTGACAACTTTGCATGGTTCTAGTCCACAGCGCGACGGCCCTGCTCAACTTTGTCGCATCCCCACCAACTCGACGATTGTCTTGCGACAGAAATTTTACGCCGAAAACCTATTTTCCGCCGAACGAGTCTTACTGTGATTCCGTGCGACAGAATGAGTACAGGTGGTAGGGATGCGACAAAGTTGAGCAGGGCCGTCGCGCTGTGGGCTAGAACCATGAAAAGTTGTCAAAAATTCCAAACGTGGTTCCATTTCATTTGTTTAAATTTCGATAGCGATTAATGGGAAACAAACGCGAAGAAAGAAAGATCAAACAACACATGAACAAAGCGAAACAGTGTTGGGTAAGTTACTTTTTTTTGAGTAACTGGTCACAGTTACGTTACTGAGCGGAAAAAGGTAACTAGTTACAGTTACTAGATAAACTAACTTCAAATTACCTACAAAGTTACTTTTTTCACTTCCTTAATTTTATAGTTTAAAAATCAAAATAACTAAGATGGTAACTCATAAAAACTTAATTAAAAAGAAATAGGCATTAGTTAAAGTAAGATTTTTCAGTCATATTTCTCAACCAACCATTTATATTTATACCCATAAAATATGAAATTGTGTTTACTGAAAAAAATTAATTTCCAAGCCAAAAGAACGAATTTTCAACAGAAAAGTTAATTTTCGACAAAATTTTGACTTTCTACAAAAATACTTAAAATTTCAATGAAATACATTAATCTTCAACCAAATGGTTGAATTTCCATACTGAAAGTATTAATTTTCCTACTAAAAATATTAATGTTCATAAAAAAAGTTAATTTTCAACAAAATAGTTGAATTTTCTACAATTTTCAAACTAAAAAGACGAATTTTCTACTAAAGAGAGTTAAATTTACAACAAAAAAGTTAATTCTTGACCAAATTTAGACTTGTCACCAAAATACGTATCATTTTAACAAAATACATGAATTGTCAACCAAATGGTTAAATTTTCATACTAAAAATATTAATTTTCGTCAAAAAAGTTAATTTTCAACTAAATAGTGGAATTTTCTACCATTTTGAAGCCAAAAACACTAATCTAAATTAAAACACACTGTGTTTGATTTCAAATGAGAATCTTTTTTGATTGAAATAATATCAACTTTTATATTTTTCGTGGAGAATTCATCTGTTTTGGTTGAAAAGTAACTTGTTTATGAGTAAATCATATTTTCGGTTTGAAAATGCACTGTTTTGTAGAAAACTCGTCTTTGCTTGTTTTTTGAAAAATATTGATTTTTGTTGGGAAATTCATCTCTTTTGGTAAAAAAGAAATTCGGAAGAGGTTTCAGCTATTTTTTTGGAAAATTCGTCTTTTAACATTTGTAGTGTTTTCTCATCAATCTTAGTTAAAAATTGTAATTTCCTTCCAATATATTAATAAGGAATAGCTCATTTTGTTCATTGGAATGTTTTGTACAATTCTGAGCTATTGTTTATTAATATATTGGCCATTTTTTTGGAAAATTAAAATAAAAGGATTTAAAATCATTGACTCTAGAAACCTATAATATTTACAAGATTTCATTGTAATCGAACATTTTTTTCAGCTTTTTCATTATCGTATAGGATCTCTCCTCAAATCCTGGAAAAAAATTCCCTGACAATTCCAGGTTTTTTCAAGGTATCTCAAGTTTGATCTAGTTATAATTTTTCAATGCATGCAGCCATTTGAATATTTCGCATATTTTAAAACAATCGACTCGGAATATGTATACAGTATCGCGATTTTATTGTAAATAATTTTTTTGTTCAAATCCAAGAGATTCGATTAATACACGGAAAAAATTTATCCGTAAAAAAGTCACGAACTAGTAGCTAGGTCTCGGATATGAGAAAAATTCATCGGATATTTATGTATTTTCGTAAATAACCTACGAACTTTGAGAAAGATTGACGAACTCGATGTGAAAATTCTAAAACGGTTCATCACTTTTTTTTTACGTGAATAATTACAAAAATATTACGAGTGATTGGGAAAAGATTCTCAGAGCACTTACGAGCTTGCCCGACAAATCTGGGAACTCGAAACTAAGTCTCCCTGTACGTGGCCCACGCACACACGCGCGGTGCGTGTGTGCGCTCGTATGTGTGCCTCGAGCTCGTCGGATGAGTGGCTAGAAGTTTTATAATACCTATTTTGTTTGGCCTCGATGGCTGCGCGTGTTTACGCACTCCTGGTTTATGTTTAGAAACTGGTGAGTCAGCAGTGTTTGAGGTTCGAATCTTCTTAAGTTGCGAATTTATAAATTAATATAAAATTAAATCGCACAAATAAAATTTTTCCTCTTTTTATTTAAGTCTGAAATTTTCAGGAACTGTTCGTAGGAAATTCGAACTGTTCGTAAGAAACTTCGAAATTTATCCATATATTTCTCATAGAAATAAGGATTTAATGTTTCATTTTTTTATCTCGTATCCGAGACCTAGCTACAAGTTCGTGACTTCTTCACGGATAAATTTTTTCCGTGTATGTTCAATTTAGGAAGCACTGACAAATAATATTACTAGATATTCTTAAATATATTAGCACGATCTATTATTTAAATTATCAAATAATACTAAAAACATAATTAATCATTTCTGGAATGTCTCCAAAGTCTATACATTTAAATAATAATTCAAAGTACACTCCGCGCTCCCTTATACGACATTCCCCTATACGTCCGCTCCATTATACGACCAGTTGCCGCTCCCCTATACGACGGAAAGGTCGTTCTCCACCATCCCCACTCTTTCGCTCAAAGCTCGCGCGGGAAGCAAATAGTCTCGCGCGTGAATATGATATAGTCAGCTGTCAGTGACGCAGGATTCAACGCGCATGCGCAAGACCACGTGCGATTGTTGGTATTGCAAGTGGAAGGGTTCCCCTTGCGCCGTCGTATAAGGGAACGTTTTCGGTCCCGAGCTCGTCGTATAAGGGAGCGCGGAGTGTAGTTTTAATTACAAGATATATGTTAACTTCTATTTAAACCACTTTAAATTCCTAACTGTTCAAGTAAAAATTTGGATTTTTCCAAAAATAGATGAATTTTCAACCATATAGTTGAATTGTCAAACAAATAGCTGAATTGCGAAGGAAAAAAATATCAGTTTTTAACCAAAAACGGAGTAGTTCAATTTTCAGTTAAAAAAATAATTTTCCACCCAACGAAACAACAGATTTGTTTTAAAAATATATTTAGTTTCATTGTCAACCAAGTAGTTTTATTATCAACCGGAAAGAAGAATTTTTATCTGATATCATGAATATTAACTGCAGTACCTGAATTTTCAACCAAAAAGATGAATTTTCAAACAAGAAGATTAATTTTCTACCAAAAAGACGATTTTTCAATAAAAGGCATGCATATTCAAACAAATAGTTAAATTTTCAACTAAAATAGACCATTTTTCAACCAAATAGTGGAATTTTTAACTAAAAAGATCAATTTCACACCAAAAATGAAATAAATAAATTTTCAGTAAAAAAAAATATTAAAATATAAATATAATTAGTTAAAACTGCTGAATATTCAACTGGAATGGTTGAATTTTAAACAAAAAGGATGAATTTTTTACTAAAATGATTAATCTTTATCTGGAAAAGTTGAATTTTCACTTAATTAAATAAAATTAATAAAATAATACAGGTTAGTTATGAAAATAAAAATCATTAATTAATTAAGTAAGCTTATTAATGATAATTCAGAAATTCAAAATTGAAATTAATTTTAGAAAGAAGCTCACCAGGTATCGTATTAAAGCTTTCTTTTGGAACTCATATCAAATCATGTTTTACCTCTTAATACTCTCTACATTTTAATAACTGAGCTCTGATTCATTCAAAATGTGTCAACTGTTTTTTTAATACTTAGAATTGATTTGACTCTCTTCTGCTTTTCTGGCTCCGACATGGGTTCCTGGAGACTTCAGGTCGACTCGGATGGGGTTTCAAAGCTGACTCGAGAATTTTTCCTTTAAATTTTTAAAAAATTACATGAAATTTTCGTTATTTGTGGTAACCCTGTGGGTGCAAAATTTCGGGTTGTCTTGACAACATCGTTACGACATCTTGACGACGACTTTGCGACATCCTATGTCGATGTCGTTAAGATGTCTTTACGACATCGTGAAGACGTCGTACGATCTGACGATGTCTTTTCAATAATGTAAAGACATCTTAATGACATGGACATAGGATGTCTTAAAGTCGCCGGAAAGATCTCGTAACGATGTCGTAAAGACGTCGTCAAATTTTGTGCCCACTGGATAAGTTGCAGAACATGGATATATACTTAAGAAATAATTCCCACAATTGAAAAAGAAAGAAAATGTTTATAATCCAGCTTGAAAACTTCCGAAATTGGCAGTTAACGAAAGTAGAGTATTCCCGAAATTTCAAATGTCCGAAGTATCAAATTTTCGAACTTTTAAAATCCCGAAATTTCAAATTACCAAACAAATTAAAAGAAATTAAGATTTGATTTTTTTATGTCCGAATATACTGTAATGAACAATCATTATAAATTATGTCAGAATTATATTGATATATATTTTTTTTTTGGGGGGGGGGGGTGATTTAAATTTCTATAATTTGGAATTTTGGGTATTTGAAATTTTGGGAGTTTGAGAAGTCGGGTTTTAAAATTTCGGTAATTATATGATTTCGAAAATATAATATGTCGGGAATTTTAAATGTCGGACGGGTTCGGGTTTTCGAGTTGTCGCGTCTTTGTACTTGCCACGCTGTGCGACGCGAGACACAGACGATTGTCGCGCGACAAAAACTTTACGCCGAAAAACCATTTTTCCCCGGAACGAGTCTTAAGAGTCTAGGTCTGGAATCACCTTTAAGGTGTCCCGAATAAAAGTTCTTATGTGCACTAGGTCCCAAAAGTCCTTAGGTTTCGAGTTACAAGCACATGAAGGTCATAAAATGACGATCTTTATATTATATGATTTTCAACTTTCTGAGCGCTATACTGTATAATGTATATACTATACCTTCAAGTGCCTGTAACTCGAAACCTGAAGACTTTTGGGACCTAGTGCACATAAGAACTTTTATTCGGGACACCTTGAAGAATACATTCTAGGCAGTTTGATCTCAAACCACTGAACGTTTTTTTCTTGGTATTTTGTGCAGGGTTCTTTAGTTTATTTTTTTATTTTTTATTTTTTTTACGAATAAAACAAAAACTACGCATCCTATAAAAAGTGATTCATAACAAATATATAGATCTTTTCTGGGAGCATAATTTTTGTTGATTCATTTTTTTCGCATCTTGTATAGTTTGACTAAAAAATGGAATTTTTGATCTTTCATTTTTTTGTGCGATCAAAATTTGAATTTTCGAGTTTTCGAAAAAATCCAAAAATTTGTTATGATAATCTTGTAGGGCTTTCAAAACGCAACGTTTTTCTTCTCTTGACTTTTTTTCATATCGTGCGTTGTATGGCTTAAAATGTTCATATTCGTTTATTTTTTTGGATTTTGAAAATGCTATAACTACGAATAGCCGTACATAGAATTTTTAAATCATGAAAAAAATGGCCTCAAAAATTTTGGAAATGCTCGGCCTTTTTGAATTTTCATCCAAAATAGCTGGACGAACTCGTTCTTTCTTTTTAGGCCTTAAAAAAGTGTGCCAAAGCACAATCCAATCTGATCAATCATAGACAAAAGTTGTACATCCAAAAAAGATCTACAAATTCGTTATTTTTAGAAAGGACGAGTAGATTTTCTTTCAATCGTAAAAAATAAGATTAAAAATCTGCCCGCTTCGTGGGCACATTCTCATCGTACGCGACCTTTTAAAATTAAAGATCAATTCATCGACAACTGTAATTTGGTGATTGTGAATTCCCTTTTGTTAAAGTTCCTTCGGCTTCAACGAATACATTCTCATCACGTATCTCGTGCTTCGCATTCGATTTTGTCCAAAATCCTGTACGTCGGCCTGTGATTGCTCATTTAGATATTGCAAAATAAAGTACAAATTGTATTTATCATGATTACTTTAATATTTGTTCTTGATTTTGCATTTAATTTGATCCTCAGCTACCGTGGACATTTTATATAATTTCAATAAATTAATATTATTATAATTCATAATATGCATTGATATTAAAAACAGACGTATTTTCCTTGTCTTGTTTTTATAATTGAAAAAAGTGCGCATCCTATAAAAAAAACAATTTTGTTATTATGCATTTTATTGGGGTGACGGACAACTCTGCACGAGCCCATCTGTGCACTTCGATGGCCACTGGTACAACTGTGCACGTTGTTGGCCACAGGCACAACTGTACACCGGACCATCTGTGCACGTCTCGAATTTGTCGTGCTCAGACGGGACACTCCCAACTGTGCATGTCGAAATGTCGACGTGCAGAGATGGTACCCTAGCAATGGTTAACCTGCACAGATGGGAGACTTTCAACAGTGCACGACGAAATTTAGACGTGCACAGATGGTACCCTAGCAACAGTTTGCGTGCACAGATGGGAGACTCCTAACTGTTCACGTTCACAGATGATACACTCCCAACTGTGCACGTCTCAATTTTCGTGGGGTACAACCGTACACGGAGCAACCGCGCACTTGTCCAACTGTGCACGTCGAGGGCCGGTGCGGTGGTACAACTGTGCACATTGTTGGCCACTGGCAAAACTGTGCACGTGCACAGATATGAAACTCCCAACTGTGCGCATGCACAGATGGGACACTCTCAACTGTGCACTTCGACATTTAGATGTGAAGAGATGGTACTCAACTAACGTTTTACTTGCGCAGATGGAACACTTTCAACTGTGCACGTCTCAATTGGTATGATCAGGTTGTCAACACACAAGTCCACATGCACAGATGGGATACTCTTAACTGTGCACGTGCACAATTGGGAGTGTTCCATCTGTGCACGTAAAATGTTAGTTGAGTACCATCTGTGCACATCTAAATGTCAACGTGCACAGTTAGTGTCCCATCTGTACACGTGCACAGTTGTGCAAGTGGCCAACAACGTGCACAGTTGTACCACCGGCCCACGACGTGCACAGCTGGGAGTGTCCCATCTGTGCACGTGGACTTGCAACTTTAAAATCTGATCTTATTATTTGAGACGTGCACAGTTGGATGTACCTGAAGTTCAGAACGTTCAAATGAACGAAAACTTTTTTTCCAGTTTTATTTTATCAAAAAATATTGTTCCAACTACAATTAAAATAAAGCATTCGAAGTTTATTTTGTAATCTGTTATTTGTAATATAAAATCAATCAATATTTCAGCGCTGTTTCCAGTTTACAAAGCCATCAGTAACAATTTCGTTCATTTGAACGTTCAGAACTTCAAGCACATCACAGTTGGGAGGGTACGATCTGTGCACGTCGACTTTTATACGTGCCCAGATGGTACCCTAGCAACGGTTAAGGTGCACAGATGGGAGACTCCCAACTGTGCACGTCGAAATTTTGACGTGTACAGATGGTACCTTCGCAACAGTTCACGTGCACAGATGGGAGACTCCCAACTGTGCACGTCAAAATGTAGACGTGCACAGATGGCTGGTGTACAGTTGTTCCTGTGGCCAACAACGTGCTCAGTTGTACTAGTGGCCACCGACGTGCACAAATGGGCTCGTGCACAGTTGTTCCGTGTACACTTGTACCCTTCCCATTTGATTGCAACTTGTGTCGTTTTTCCATAAATTTAATTTGTTTATGTTCAATGTTATTTTTTACGATTTGAACCAAAATGTGCATCCTAGCGTAAAGTAGTTCTAAGAAAATTTGTAAATGTAATTTAGGCGAAAAATTTTGTTAGATAAATTTTATTGTAGCGTGTATCGTTTTTCCAAAAATTTAATTTTTTTTATTTTAAATGTGTTTTTATAACGAAAGTTTATAACAAATTTATGTACCTTGCGACCTTTCTTCAAGAAAAATTTTTTATTGTTAATGTTATTTTTCACGATTGAACCAAAAATTACGCATCCTATCAAAAAATGATTCATAAAAAATGTGTAGCTATTTTCTGAGTGAACAACTTTGGTTTATTAATTTTTTTTGTGGTTTGTCCAAAAATTTAATTTATTTTATTCTTAAAACAGTTTTTTACAAATGAAACAAAAACTACGGGTCCCATGAAAAAGTGATTAATAACAAATTTGTTGATCTTTTTTGAGTGCACAATTTTTGTCTATTCATCTTTTTTCGTATCTTGTATAGTTTTACCGCAAAATGGAATTTTTTATTTTTCATTATTTTTTTGTGCGATAAAAATTTGAATTTTCGATTATTCAAGAAAATTAAAAAAAGTCTCATAATAATATTGTAGGGCGTTCAAAAAGAAACATTTTTATTTTCTTGACTTTTTTCATATCGTTCGTTTTTTGCCTTAAAATGTTCATTTTCGTTTGTTTCTTGAAATTTTGTAAATGCTATAACTCCGGTAATTTTTCTTCTATAAAAAAATCATAAGAATATCTTGTTTGCCTTTTTGAGTGCTAATAATATCCATTCATAGAATTTTTAAATACTAAAAAAAGTGTTCTTAAAAATTGTCAAAATGTGCTAACTTTTTCCATTTTTATCCAAAATGGCTGGCTAACGAACTGGACCTTCATTTTAGGACACTCAAAGAGTAAACCAAAGCCTAATCCAATACGTTAATTCTTTTGAAAGTTATCGTGCTAATAATCTAAAAATCTACAGACAGACAGACTAACAGACTGACAGACATTTTGTAAAAACCTGTTTTTTGGGTTCATGGGGTCTCAAAACGTGGACATTTGACAAAAACGGAAGGGGGGGGGGCGTCAAATTTTACACAAATCTAATACCTTCTCATTATAGGATGAGAATGTAAAAAGGCGAAATATTTCAATCAGATAATAAAAGTTTTTCGCAAATGATTCAAAAACTAAAAAAGCTACCACTTTTTTCATTCAGAGAAAAAGATGCGTACAGAAATAAATGTAATATACATTTGATATAATAATGTTGAACATATAATGTAGAAAATTTGGAATTTTGGACAAAATCGAGTGCGAAGCACGAGGTACGTGATGAGAATGTATTCGTTAAAGCCGAAAGAGCTTTAACAAAAGAGAATTCACAATCACCAAATTACAGTTGTCGATTATTTGTCCTTTAATTTTAAAAGGTATGTGCACAAATGTGGGGGAAATACAACGACCGAGCGCGCAGCGCGAAGTAAATACATTATCGAGCGCGAAGCGCGAGGTCCAATAGCCGCGCTGTTGATTGTTGATTGTGAATTTATTGCGCATTTGCCAGTTGAATGCGGGCTGAATGCGGGTTGTCGGGTTGAATTCGGGTTTGCGGGCCACCCCGCAAATCCGACCCGACCCGCATCAATTTCGCACACCCCTACCATCAAATCACTGCTCATACGAAACTGATTTAGGAACACGCCACAGTGCCACACATTAGAACTGGCCTGCATGGCCAAACATAGCGCTGAACATGGGGAATGATAACGCAAAAATCAAAGATGGAAGTTACCTCGTTTCTTATATAGGATTGTGACTTTGTGAAGGGTTACACTTGCGTCATCTGCCATAAACTGTATGGAACTATAGCCAAAGATATTATACACCTAGATGCGGCAAGTGGCGGCGGAGTGGGGATAGAATTATTAGTAGGGTAAGATAAATTTAGACGGCGCTGTCGGCGAAAATCTTACCGTCCCCGCTGTGCCTTTCTACCCGCTGAAGTATCCATCCCCTCTTAACAGTTGTCGTGAGTAAAATGGGCAAAAGAGGCGCTGTCGCCGAAAGGAATTTCAGTAGATAATATAGTTTTCTGAAAATATTCATGATCACTAGAGCAATTCGAAGTTACCCGGCGATCGATGTCAATAACAATCAATAAACAAATGAATATTTATCACTGTTTATTATATACCATTAAACCATTTCCCTTTCAGGGTAGGCGTGACACTACCCGATTCGGGTAGTGTTTCTAGGTTTTTCTTGTAGTTATAAATAGCTACAAGTGTGGGCTCACCACACCCACGATGTGCCAACAGCACTCATGTCAGTATTCTTGAATGGTCACCCATCCAAGTACTAACCGCGTCCAACGCTGCTTAACTTCAGTGATCTGACGAGAACTGGGTTTTTCAGCGTGGTATGGCCGTTTAATGAAATTATATTCCGTTCTAATTCAACTGTAAATAATAATTGCATGGTGTTTGTTTAATATGATCCGTTTAACTTTTAATAATAATTATATAAAAGACATAACGATTTGCATGATATATTGTTCAAAATTGCGGTGTAATTAACGAATTATAATTTCGGTGTGAATTTCGCTATTTTGAATAACGTAAAACAACCGAGTAGTTAATATTTTGTAACTTTTCTAACAGAATACGCCAGAATAGAAAAAAGAAAAGACAACGTAATTTTTTTGATCAACTGCAGACGATTTACATATCTGAAATTTTACATTCATTGAAAATGAAATTGTCCTTCCATTTTCTGCACATGAAGTTGATATGATTTTATTGGGAAAGTTTAGATTTTAAGAAATTTCTTATGTACACTTTACAATTAACCGACAAAGACGAATTTTCAACAAAATACATGAGTTTTCAACAAAATAAATACATTTTTAACTAAAAAGTATCAATTTTACACCAAAAATAGGAGTTAAATTTTCAGTTAAAAAGTAACTTTCAACCAAGGGAATTTTCAACAAATTAGTTAAATTTTCAACCAAGGAGATGAACTTTCAACTAAAATGATAAATCTTTAACTGGCATAGTTAAATTTTCAGTTGAAAAATAATTTTTCAACAAAACTAAAATGAAGAATCTTAAAAAATGACTTTCTTACGAAATTATTGAATTTTTCACAAAGTAGATTAATTTTTAACCAAAAGAGGTGAATTCTCAATGGAAAATGTAATAGTTGATATTTCAACCAAAACAGATTTCAATTTTAAATGGAAAATAGTTGAAGTCAACCAAAAAGACGAATATTCAACAAAATAGTTGACGTCTCAACAACAACAACAACAAAAAAACAATTTTCCACAAAAACAGTTGAATTTTAAGCAAAAAAGGATACTTTTAAGCAACATTGTTTCATTTTCGACAAGCTAGATTTCTTTTCAATCAAATAGTTGAATTTTCAACTGAAAAAGATATAAAATAATTTGATGTTGATTGTTTTTTGTCTACTGGTCTAAAATCAATATTCAAAATATTGATTTTAGACCAGTAGACAAAAAACAGTCAACAACAAATTATTTAATACAATTTATCTGGTCAAAACCATAACAACAAAAATATAGAAAAGACATATTTTTAATAAAAAGGGAATAGTTACATTTTCAATTTAAAAAAATCTTTTTTTCCCCCCCCCCCCCTCCCCCACACACACACGAATTTTCAACAAAATAGTAAAATATTCAAAAATTACGCATTTTCAAGGAAGGAGATGACTTTTGTACCAAAAAAGGCGAATTTTTTCCAAAAGAGATGAATTTTCACCCAAGTAGTTGCATTTTAAATTAAAGAAGTTACATTTTAATGAAAAATGGAATAGTTACATTTTTAATTTAAAAAACTAAAATTTTATCCAATAGAAAAACTAATTTTCAACATAATAGTTAAGTTTCCAAACAAATAGATGAATTTTCAACTAAGAAAGATAAATTTTCACCACAAATGAAATAGCTAAATTTTCAGTTCAAAAAATTAATTTTTTAACTAAAAAACTGATTTTCAAGAAAATATTTACATATATATGAGTTAAAAAAATGTTGAACCTCTGTTTGACAGCCTTTTACACAACAAAATTTTTATTCTCTTTGTCAATACGAAATTCATTGATATGTTTAGTTTTTCAATTGTTATTATTACTCTTTTAATTTTCTGCCTGTATGGTTCAGAGCAGGGTGTACAATTTCAATCCTTCACGTCATTACTTTACAATGATTTATTAAATATATTTGACCAATTAATAGCTTAGTATTTATTTAATTATAACGATCAGAGAACCAATTTTTGAAACAATTTTAATTTTACTTAAATTATAAATTGTAAACCAATATAACAGAGAATTCAATTCGCAATTCATATTGTCTTATTATACCTTATTATGTACGTTATTATGCTAGATAAAAATTTTCTTTTGAAATTATAAAAATTCAAAGAATTATAGGTAGATACACTGAAAGAAATAATTCGATGATACACGCATAATTCTGGTTATTCCAACCATAATGTATTGCTCGCTCAGCTACAGCGATACAGTTTGCGTATTTTACCCATACCATAATTGCTGAAGCAATATTACTGCTTGAGTTATATGTTTTAATAGATATTTCCAAACATAAGATGACTGTAGTAGAACGAATTTACGGTTGTGTCAGACTGAATTTGGTTGTGGTAAATCAACCATACGCAGGCTTGTCTCATCTGCTCCTCCCGTTGAGGAGATCTAAGCATACCGTTCGGATAGTCTAATGTTAGGCATGTCTGATGTACAATGCTAATGAGGTTGCATCCTCCATACTGCAGTGCAGTTAAAATTGATTTAAAAATTAGATTTTTTGGTAGTTTTGTTATTATTCCAAATTATTAATTATAATATTTGTGTATCTGTGATATCAAGATACAAAAATAAAGGCAAATAAATGCCACTTGTTTTTGAAAATAGCTATAGGGTCCAGCCTTATTCATGAACAACTCTTATACAAATTTCGGAGTAAGGTATCAAAAGCCTCCTCACTCACCTCATTCTCTATAAAATATTACGAAAATAATAATCTAAACAGTTTGTTTACGCGTTTTCATGCTTCAAACTTACTATAAACGTGAGGTTATGTTTGAGAATTGCATTCAATAAAAGATATTTTTGACACATAATAATAACAGAAAACTAACAAAAATCAGAAACCTGAAGACAGCGACTGATGCCGAATCGACGCGCACCTCACCGGTTGATCAATCGCGCACACCAGAATACATTGATTGGTATGGCTGAATCAAGCAACCAGCCGGATGCCCAATGCAATACTTTAACGCAGTGTTGTTTCGAATAGATAGTTGATAAAATTATGTGTTCAATACGGCTATGAGACCGAGGCATATAATGCTTGTACCTACATTATAATATTTGGATATTTTAATCATATTGGTTATTCGACACTTTTCTCAACTATCGTTTCAGTCAAACAAACTTTCCTTGCCATATTAGCCTTGATGATTTTCTTATACGTAGGTGATAATGCTCAAATTCGTGTGGCTGAGACAGCACAATTTTCTTTCTCATTCAGTTAGAAATTCTCAAGCAAACTCGGATTGCTACTAGCCTCAAACTATTTCTTTCAGTGTATGACGTGTTGAAGAAATAGAAAATATTTAAGGAAAAATAACAAAATCAATGGGATCTAATTTCTAACAGGAGTATCAGAAGTGCCCCGCCCTCTCGCCGGAAATGTATACCTGCTTTTCTTTACATCTCCAGGTTTAATCGTTAAATTTAAAGGATGGGGTA
>CAKNYM010038924.1:26782-37993 GCA_932195095.1 Andricus curvator | reverse complement strand
TAGCGTGCTTCAAGCTGCCCGCTGCATTGTCGCCTCTATACCTATCTACCCTCTACGGTATAACCGCGCAGGGCTGTGTTCGAGAATTGACTGGGAGTACTCAGGGTTGGTAACGTATAATACTTCACGTATTATACGTGGTTTACTACGCGTATATTACCAGGTATATTACCTCTCTAGTTTTCTACGTGATTTTACGTATATTACGTAATTAAAATTAAAATTAAAATTAATTAATTCAAATTTTAATAATTAAGCCAACAGCCATACCACGCTGAAAAAACCAGTTCTCGTCAGATCACTGAAGTTAAGCAGCGTTGGACGCGGTTAGCACTTGGATGGGTGACCATTCGAGAAAACTGAGTGCTGTTGGCACATCGTGGGTGTGGTGAGCCCACACTTGTAGTTATTTACTACAAGTTATCAACCTAGAAACACTACCCGAATCGGGTAGTGTCACGCCTACCCCGAAAGGGAAATGGCTTAATGGTATACGTATACGTCCGAATGGAAACTTTCAGTGCGCATGCGTCAATATCGAAAAATACTTCTCATAACCTATTCTTGTTGTGGGTCGTGGTCGCCGCGTTCGCTCTTGAATCTCGCGCCAAATGCCAATATTTTAAAATTCTTTGAATTTGAATAAATGTTCAAGCAGTTTAAGGTTATAATTAGAGAGAACATGCGTAATTACATATATCATATTGTTCAATATAATCCATAATAACTATTACCGAAAGAATCAACAATTATTTACATACCTGTGGCTTTGTAGACATTTTAAACTAGTATTTTTTAACATCTTATCGCAGAAAAGACACTTTACGAAAGTTTTCTGTCCTTCCTTCTTCCGTTCATTATGCCCAGGTATAATTATTATTTTCAATTACTACAACGCATTCAAGAGAATTATTAATAATTGTTATATTTCAAAAGTGAGGTTATGTACTTGTCAACACTGATTTTACAAGTCGGCCATCTTGAAAACGTAACTTACAGGAGTTTTCTACGGTTTTCTACTCTTTTCGACGTATATTACGTCAAAAACGTATTATACGTAGAAAATACTAGAGTTACGCGTAACTGACCAACCCTGGGAGTACTGGATGTACTGGCGTGACGTCATAAAAATTACTGCTGTGAGAATGGCGAGGGCGATGAGAACTGTTGCAGTGATGCCAACGTAGACAAAATTATTATTTGGAGCGTTGCGATTGGCTGTCGACCGAAAAACGTCATCAATCATGGCGATTCCGTGTAATTTTGCGTGACGTAATTTTTACTGGAATTACTGGATTTAAAAGCGTGCGTAATATCACTGGGAGCAAGATGGTGGCAATAAGCTTGCTTTAATTTCAGAAAATAGTTATAATTAATTAATTATTATATTATATTAATGAATTAATTAATTTATAAAGGGGTTCCACATAAATACAAAAAGTAGTAATAAGTAAAGCACAAGTTGCTAAATTAATTGTTAAAAAAAAATATTAATAATAATTGCCACACGGTGCGAAGTTTTTTATTTTTTAGGACATCTTGATTCAAATATCAAATAAATACCTAACTTTTTTAAATAATGCAATATGACAAGTGCATACTTTATAATTTGAAACGGACCCGCACTTTTCGGTACACTTCACAGACTTCAGGGCCGACGAAAGAAATTTTGGGGGCCGGTAATGATTTTGTTCGAAACATTAGAAAACCTCCAACTTATTTGAATTTTTTCTAATTTAATCATTGTTCAACTGTTATTTGAAAATCAAAAATCAATACTTTTACTTTCAAATTACAAATAAAAAAATTATTATTGTAACATTCAAGGTTTAAAGTTATCACTCTGAAATTGTGACAATTCAGTTTCAAATTGTTTAATATTGAAAGTTGTTCTATTTTTTTTGTTAATTTAAAAATTCCAAATTTAATGGGTTAAAAATTGAATATTTTATACTGAAACAATACTTGAATGAGATTTTTAAAATGAATAAAGGCGTTTATTTATGAATATATTAATTTGAAGTGATTTTTAAATTGAACATTGTTTATGGAGACTCAATCGGAAGTTTACATTTGCGTAACTACTGAGGTTTTCGAATTGAATTAGTTCAAATTTTAACGTTAAAATATGTAAATTATATAATTTTGAACAGATCCAGAATCGTCTTGTAAAATCAATTACTCTTCAATTTTTAATACTCAAACTATACATTTCAGTTTTTAAAAGCATTATTTAATTTATATTTACAGCTGATAAATTTAAAAAGTTTTTTTATTTGCCGGACAAAAAATAAATTCACTTTCATTTCCCGATTTCTCCCGGCCGCGAGTCTAACTCAATTTAGCACAACTTTAATTTTTTTGAAATATTAATTTTTCGGTTCTAACTTCCGGGACAATCATTTTATTCCTTGAAAGATTTTCTACAAATCTCGTTGATAATTTTTTATCTTAAGAAATGTATGTGAAAATTATACTATTATTATTTTTATAAACAATATTCTTCTTTAGTAAAATTGTTGTAATAAAAGTGTTTCGAAGAGATTTTTTGTAATCTTTCGAGGAATAAAATGAATATTTATAGGTCGACCAACAACAATACCAACAGCCATACCACGCTGAAAAAATCAGTTCTCGTCAGATCACTGAAGTTAAGCAGCATTGGGCGCGGTTAGTACTTGGATGGGTGACCATTCGAGAAAACTGAGTGCTGTTGGCACATCGTGGGTGTGGTGAGCCCACACTTGTAGTTATTTACCACAAGAAACTATCCACCTAGAAACACTACCCGAATCGGGTAGTGTCACACCTACCCTGAAAGGGAAATGGCTTAATGGTATACATACCAAGGTTAATTTCCTTTATAAAATTTGGATTACATCTCATTTTTTCCAGTTGTTTTTACTATAGTCCAATTTAGTTTTGTATCTTTGGGCGAAGAAATCCGTTCTATAGTTTGACAAATATTCTTTATAGATCAATATTTTGTACAGAACAAAATTATTAAAAAATAAACCTTCAAAAGCACCCTTTTAGAGAGCTTTAAAACTAAACATTTGTTCAGTTCTTTCAAGCACTCCTAATTTTTAATAGTCCTACTTTCAAATTTATCTGAAGTTATACTATTTTAGTCGTTCTAAAATAATTATTCAAGTTTTAAAAGACGTTCCTTTCTAATCTTGAAACTCCAAACGATTTCAATTTGTAACTAAATAATTTGAAATGTTTCAATCTAAAATTATCAAACACTTTCAATTAAAAAATTCTTGCATATTTAAATAGCTCTAAATTTCAAATTATTCAATATACTGAATACAACAAATTTAAAACGTCTCAACTATTAAGGCTTTAAATATTTTTGAAATTGCGATTAGCCCTTTGAAGAACATCATAACATACCAAACACCTTTCTTTTTGAAATTCCAGGTGCATACATTTTTTATTTTTTGACCTTATACGAAAAAAATATTTAGCAATTTCTTCAGTAAAATTCCTATTTTTGCAGCTGTTTTGTAGACTAAATAGCACTTTCTTTTATTGAGAAATCACAATCAAAATAAAAAAATCACATTTTATAATTTTGCTTCTTTTTACTTCTTTCTAATCCAAAACAGTTATTAGATGGAAGAATGTTGTTCTTTTTTGGTTTTAAAAACGGACGGGAAGCCCATGGAGAGCCCCCTGGCGCTCAAGCTATAAAGCCTATTATGCCACAAGAATGTTGTTTCTTATAGACAAAAAGTGTTAAAAAAAGTTTTCGAAAAAGTTTAAAAAAATTGCAGAGGCCTAAACGGTTCAATATATAATAGAAACGCTATACATTTGAAATTAGTCTACTTTTTTATGTTTGCGACCTACAATTATTCAAGTTTAAAGGTTAAAATTACAAATGTGAAAAATAAAAAAATATTGTAATTAATTTATATTTTAAACCAAAACCATTTGTATACTTCAATCTAAATGCAGCTGAAAACATTGAATTTAAAATGCTTCGAATTCAAGATATATTTCGCAAAGGAAACTGAAAGCAGAGGATCGACTTTCAAAAGAAGCGACTAAAAGTAAGAAAGTGACTCGCTGGCTTGCAATAATGCATGGAAAATGGTGTATTTCCAAATTTTTAACGTTTAAATTTAAACTTTTGACTTTTTCGCGTTGTAGCAATTTCGAATCCAAATTTTTTTTTTTTTTGACCTAACCTATAACTTAAACGAAAATTGTGAAAATCCAAACAATAAGCCCGCGTTCTTCAAATGAGGCAAATTTTATCGTTGAAGTTCAAGTTGTCAAATTGAATTTTAACGTTAAAATTCAAGTTGTCAAATTGAAACCTTAAGAATTAAAAAAGTTTACAATATTAGTCTTTTGTAAATTGTATTGGAATTCTAAAAGAGTATAATGGGTTCGGAATCGAAAGACATACAGCAAAGATATATAGCATACAGCTTGATTATCCGCGCATAAACAAAAAATTTCTTGTTTGCAGGATTTTTCAATTTTCGGAAGTTTACATTTTTTTACATACCTAGAGGTCAAAAAAGTCTACCCAATTTTTTTGGATTTTATTAACTTATTTCCTGAGAGATAATTCCTATTAAATTCACCCCCGTTTACTGAGATTATCTTTATAACTTGTGATTTCAAAAATTTTCATATAATGAAATTTCTTTTTCACATAAATACTGTAGGAAAAAATCGACAAGATCCCGGTGACGAAATGATAATTACAGCAAATTTTCTGTACTTCTAGGGACGACTAAAATATCCCGAAAAATAAAATTCCCGGCTCTGTAAAACTCCCCAATTAAAAAATTCCAAAAATAATAAAATTCCCGAACAGTTGATAATATTACCGAATTCAAAAATTCCCAAATAATAAAATTGCCGAATTATAAAATATCCGAACTAGAATATTCCATGATTATAAAATTCCAGAAATTACATAATTAAAGAATTGTTTCTTAATAAATATTATTTATCAAAAATACGATGATAAAATATTTTATCAAAGAAATTTTTGTTTAATATTTAGAGTTTTTAAAAATTATTGTTTGAATTTCAAATAAAAATAATTCTACAAAAATTGTATAAACAAATTAATGTAAAAACACGTGCGCGTTTATAACTTCAAAAAAATACTATGTACATTTTAAACCAAAATTTTTTATCCAGTAATATATTTTTTTCATTGTTATTTTAAATTTAAACTGTAATTATTGAAAACTTTACACATTGAAAAAGTTTTTTTTTCTGGTATAAATGTTTAATTATTTTAATTTAAACAAATATTTATCAAAGAAAATCTTTTTCAGCATGGCTTATCTCGAAATTTATGTTTAGTTTTTTTTTTAAATTAAAAATTCGATTGTCAAGAAAACGTTTTTTAACATTTTTGAAAAATACTATGTGCAAGAGACCTGTCTCAAGCTTCAGATCTGAAAAAATGCTATACATTCTATCATTCATAGAAAAGCGTGAACGTATTAAAAAATTGTAATATTTAACAAATATAAACATAATTATCTTTTTGAGAGTATTACTCTCACAGTTCAGTTTATTTATTACCATAATATCAGTGCTTCTGCCATTCTTAATTTTTCATTAATTCTTCCAAATATGTATTTTCGGTGTGCCTAGACATGTGCTACCCTGCTTAAAATACCGGTTAGATAACACAAGAAACTGGATAGAAAACGGTTAGAAACCAATTCGGTTTTCACCCGGTTCTAACTTATTTCTTTCCGGTCTCAATTTAAATTTCTGGAACGTACCCGGATCCTAACAGGTCCCTATCCGGCAAATGGAACCAGAAATTCAATATTGGCAAAGATCAAGGTTCGTTTCTAACTGGTTCCTAACCGATTCCTACACGGCAATTGACACTATAAACTTTCTAACCGGTCCTAATTGGCTTCTATCAGGTAAATTAGAGCCTGAGACTAAATATTGGCACACTGAAATTAGTTTCTAACCGGTTCCTAACCGATTCCTACACGGTGCTCGACACTGGAAACTTTCTAAATGGTCCTAACCGGTTTCTATCAGACAAATTAGAACCTGATATTAAATATTGGTGAACACTGAAATTCGTTTCTAACCGGTTCGTAACCGATACACGGCACTCAACAAAGGAATCATTCTAACCGGTTTCTATCCGGCAAATTAAAACCTGATATCAAATGTTAGCAAAGACCAAAATTCATTTTTAACTGGCTCCTAACCGTTTCCTACACGGCACGCGACATAGGAAACATTCTGACCGGTCTTAACCGGTTTCTGTCCGACAAATGGAACCAAAATTAAATATTGGCAGAACAAAGTTTATTTCTAACTAGTTCCTAGCAGATTCCTACACAGTACTCGACACTGGATACTTTGTAACTGGTCCAAACCGGTTTCTATCCGGCAAATTAGAACCTGATATTAAGTATTGGTAAACACCGAAATTCGTTTCTAACCGGTTCATAACCGATTCCTATACGGCACTCGACACAGGAATCATTCTAACCGGTCCTAACCAGTATCTATCAAAAAATTGGAACAGAAAATTAAATATTGACGAAGACCGAAATTCATTTCTAACTGGTTCCTAACCGATTCCTACACGGCACTCGACACAGGAACAGTGCTCCCAATTCGGCTTCCCAACTGCAATGCGCATGCGTTGCATCGGCAGTCTCATTGTCTGTATATAACGCGCTTTTTTTAAACTATCACATGCGTGAAGCAGTTTTTTATAATGAAGGAAGGAATGCCTTTTTTCACCAATGTGAATTTTAAATCATTCATAATATTTTTTTGTACTTTATGATTATTATATATTGTAAAAAATTGATTTGCATAGTTAATCATTTCAAATAAGCGCACGATCAACATCCAATGAGTCTGCTGGTGCGACGCATGCGCAGGGCGGTTGGGGAGCCGAATTGGGAACACTGCACGGGAAACGTTCTCACCGGTCCTAACCGGTTTCTATCCGGCAAATTAGAACCTAATATTAAATATTGGTAAACACCGAAATTGGTTTCTAACCGTTTTTTAACCGTTTTCTACACGGCACTTAACACAGGAATCATTTTAACCTGTCCTAACCGGTTTCTATCCAAAAATTGGAACCTGAAATGAAATGTTGGCAAAGACCGAAATTCATTTATAACTGGTTCCTAACAGATTCCTACACAGCACTCGACACTGGAAGCTTTCTAACTGGTTATAACCGGTTTCTATCCGGAAATTAGGAACCTGAAATTAAATATCCAGTCCGGCACTGGTCGTTTCTCACAAGCTGTAAGAATTTTCTTGATTAGTATATAAGGACCATTTCGACCGATACCCTCAGCGTGCGATATTCTGCGTTAGGGAAGTGCGTTGCGTGCATTATATATAAATTTTAGGTTAGGCTATATAATTATGTTTGGGTCCGTTACAATAAGTTAAGAATGTGTCGCTCGTGTGTCCTCCGTCCGTCCTTCCGTCTTTCTGATATACAAATAAGTAAGCTAAATATAGAAGCCCCTCTATAAATCGGAATTTTTTTTCGTGTTGGAAACGACGGCGCGGTGATGTAGAAATTACAGAATTCTGCCGTGTTTTTGATTTGAGAGGGGTTTTGTGTCTCGTTTAAGAATTCTTCTTGAATTATATTTAATTCTCATAGAAGAAGTTCTGTAGACTTTACAAAAACATAGGTCTGTAATTATCACGGATTTTTGCTCATATCCTTCACATCGTAACTAATTCTATAATTCCTTAAGTACACATTTTTTTCGTGTATAAACCGGAGGCTAAAATCGGGTACGGGCCAGTTAAGACCGGATAAGAACCGGTTAGAAGTATTTTGTGGATCGAGTCACAAACTCGGTAGAAACCGGATACGAATATTACATGATGCCAGTTAGAGTCCGGTTAGGTGTCGTTTATAACCCGGAGACAAAAACCGGTTTCGGCGCGATTTGGACCGGATAAGAAGCGGATAGAAGTATTTTGTGGACCCAGTTAAAAACCGTATAGGAGTCGGTTACGAACATTACATGTTGCCGGATAGAGCCCGGTTAGGTGTCGGATATAAACTGGAGATAAAAACCAGGTACAAGCCGGTTAGGGCCGGATAAGAACCGGGTGGAAGTATTTTGTGGATCCAGTTGCAAACCAGCTAGAAACCGGATACGAATATTGTATAATGCCAGATAGAGCCTGGTTAGGTGTCGGTTATAATCCGGAGACAAAAATCGGTTACGGCGCGGTTTGGGCCGTTTACAACCCACCTCTAACCGGTTTCTAACCGCGTCCTATCCGACATTTTAAGCAGGGTATTTATTATTACATTCAGAAGTGCGGTGTTTATGAAGCGATACATGTCAAACTTTTCTAACCTAAAAAAATCTTTCTACTGTTTTACTGTCATATTTTACGAAGAATGATAAAACCAGCGCACAACTTCGTAGTACGGTGAGGGCAGCACCTCGATATGGCAGAAAATGTGATGTCCATATATATATGGTTCCCCACTACACACCCCGTACCGCATCTACGTTTATAATATCTTTGTTACAGTTGTCAGCAATGGCACTGTCCGCGGTTTCCGAACGCCTAAAAAAACTACTGGCAGTACTAGTGCTGCCAGTCAATTCTCGAACACAGCCCAGTTTGAATCTGATGCGGACTCTCTGTACGACAAACTATTGTAGGAAAATCAGTATGTAGGAAGATAATATTATGAAAATATTGAATGAATGAATTCCAAAATTACTTGAAATACGTACTGAATGATGTATATTAGAACACTGATAAGAAAATAAATTATAGTTAAGAGAGAATGGAAGCTTGTAAATAATACTGAATGACAGCAATCAAAAGTACATACAAATATTGATATTTATGATCATTAATAACATTTTTAATATCTCTGTTTTACAGTGTATACATAATTCTCATTTCGCCAATTCTTTCAGAAAAATATAAGCAAAACTGACAGAGGTCTGTAATAGGATTACAACTAGGGTCCGTAAATTTTACAGAAAAGTTTGTGAGGTTAAAGAGATTAATGAATCTCATTTTTACGATGAAAATATAAGACCGTAACAGTAATTGCTAAATAACATCCTAATATATACATGTACATAAATAAATTATTTTTTAATCAATTTAGAAATAATGCAATCAAACTTTAAACCAAATTCAAATTTTGTTTTGGATATTTTTTTGTTGATATTGTTAATAATGGCAAATAATGGAAAGGAATCATACATCACAATAATCAGTATATGTTTCATTAACAGTTATGAAAGTACAATCTGGTGAAATTTGGATTTTTATATTTTCTTTTTACATATATCACACTTACTCGTACTGACGGACAATTTGAAATCGTTAACACAATACCAAAGAAAATTAAAAATATTTAAAAATCCAACTTTTTGTTGATGGGACCAATCGAGATAAAGTTTGAAAAACTCTATGACCTTCATATGGGAAAATTCTTAAATGTGTTCGAAGCTCAGAAAAGAAAAAACCTTCGTTTTAGGAAAGCACCAACATTTAAAGTACTTAATTTTTTGGTTTGATGTTAATCTTTTGCCTGCGATTATTATACAAAAACTTTTGTCATTTTTGGAATGAACAATATGTGTGCGCGATACATTTTATTCATTAAGATAATTTACAACAAGAAATCAAGATTTACTTCATCTTCGACATTTCGGAGAGAAAACTTTGTCCACGAATCACCATATAATGCAATGTGGAAAGTAAGTTATCATTAGCTTCATTTGTATATATTTATAGTAAGACTTATATCATTATTACATTCTTCTCATATTGTGAAATCTCGAAATTATTTTGCCTTTACATATAAATATGTATGTATGCAATATTATAGGGTTTACATATTTATATTATAAGGAAAGGCAACAGGGAGCAACTTATAAAATGGAAATTGTGTAGGAGATCGAGCGAAAAAATATTGTGTCAAATTTAAATCGCAATTGAAAAAACATGAAATTCTGCCTTCGAGTTGACGTATTGCTTGAGTTACTGAATACAGAGGGAAATGGTTTAATACAAAAAACATTCAGTTCGGAGAAAACTGAGTTTTGCCTTTGAGGTTAGAATTTTTTGGTATTGTAAAATCGTCTTAAAATCGTGACAAAAAGTGTAATTTTCATTTCATTTTTTAAATGGCTAGACGTCCCCGAGATGTTCAGTTGATGAACACGGAGAAAGTTTTATCGAAAAAAGTTATTCACTTCCCAAAAAATTAATTTTCAATGAGACGGTGTCACAGTGCGACAGACGATTTTTCGCATTCAGGTAGTGATAAATAATAAAATTAACGTTTTATGCTGTTCAACTATGAAGATATTGAAATACATGCCTTTTGTACATATAAAAAATAGCTTGATCACGAAAGCCTTTACTTTTAATGGATATGATGATCAAACTTTAAGGTATTGCTACCATCAAAAATACATCATTTTATGAAGTATCAATATGCCTGGACACGTTAGAGCCAGTTCGGATAATTTGCCAAAAGTGAGTACACTTATGATAAGTGTTTTCTGTGCGAAGTGCTCCAGTTTCAATGTGGCTGAGACTCGAGGAGTGAAAGCGAAAAAGTATTCAAACCGGTGTATTGTATTGAATTTAAAGTTATTTATTTGATCAAGGGGGAGATTACGATATCCGTGGCGACAAAGTTTTAATGTTTTCGAGATATCGATTTTTTTATGTTGAAATTACTGACTTTTGTTTTTGATTAACATAATTTCTGAATATCGATTTCGATGGGATTTTTTGCGAAAACACGGATCTGAAATTTACAAATCGATATCTGGAATAGTTTTCGAGATATCGATTTTTTCTGTTAAATTGAATAATCGAATAATACAGGTCTCACCCCTATCCCTTTCCAATGTCTAGTGGGGTACGGGAAAGCACCCCTGTGACTGGTCACAGAAATAATGTAAGGTAACACCCCTACCCCTTTTCCAACGCCTCGTGGGGGCGGGAAGGCACCCCTGTGACTGGTCCCAAAAATAATGTAAGGTAACACCCCTACCCCTTTTACAACGCCTCGTGGGGGCGGGAAGGCACCCCTGTGACTGGTCACAAAAATAGTATAAGGTAACACCCCTACCCCTTTTCCAACGTTTCGTGGGGGCGGGAATGCACCCCTGTGACTGGTCACAGAAATAATGAAAGGTCACACCCCTA
>CAKNYM010038924.1:5711-26772 GCA_932195095.1 Andricus curvator | reverse complement strand
TGCACCCCTGTGACTGGTCACAGAAATAATGAAAGGTCACACCCCTATCCCTTTTCGAACGCCTCGTGGGGGCGGGAAGGCACTCTTGTGACTGGTCACAGAAATAATGAAAGGTAACAGCCCTACCCCTTTTCCAACGCCTCGTGGGGGCATCCGTAAGGAAAGCGAGGTTATGTCCATCTAAAAGAACCGACAGGACAGAAAAATACATTTCTATAATTCATATTTTTAAACAAGTAAGTTATTTATTAATTATAAATAGAAGAATATCTCGAGACCTAATTGCGAGATATCGACTTAAAAGTGTTTGAGCCGTTTTTCTCGTAAAAAATCCCATATCGGAATGAACTTTAAGAAATTATATACATTTGAAAAAAGTTTTAAAAATCGATATGTCTCGTAAACTATTCGAGATATCGATTTAAAACTTTCAGATTCGTGTTTCTCACCAAAAATCCTATAGGAATCCGCTTTAAAACTTTGTCGCCACGGATATCGTAATCTTGCCTGATCAAGATTATAATATCGTATTTATTTTAGTTTAAGTAAAAGAAATAGAAAGGAAACGAAATAATCGACAATAGATGTTGACAATGTTGACGTGAAGCGAGCTTTAACCTCAACATTCAATACTTTGATTTTGCACTTGATAAAATATAAGAATTAAATATATATTCGCTCTTTAGCGGAAACTCTTTTTAAAAATAGCAGCATGATTCCAAAGTTAAAAAATATATAATTTTATAATACTTGTTGCGCAAATAAACAATTTGATTTTAAGGTTAAAGTGCACATACGTCCCGGCATCCCATATATATAACACTGTTGAATATCAGTAAAGTTTGGTAAAGTACGGGTTTATGTTATCAAAAAACCATATTTGATAGTTTTCTATTTGAAATAAAAATATTTTCTTACGTTGAAATGATCTTCGCAACAATATACTGTTGACGTTAAAGATGTAGTTATTAGGGCACATGTCACGACGAACAATTTTGTACCATTTTTTTCGTTCCTCACCTTTGGGTATAGGTATGAATAATTTTCCTGAATTTTTGACAAACCTGTTCTTGCATGGAGGCACAAAACACCAATGGTAGTGCTGATTTTTTTGCATTTTTATGAAAAAAGCGTGATTTACTCGGCTTATTTACAAGCGTTTGGCGGCTAGCTACGTCACATCAAGATGGCGGAATGGGCGCGACAGAAATAGGAATTTTAAATGTGTGCAAACTTTTCTTTTTCAAATATAAATTCGAAAAAAAGTTTTTGTTACACTATGCTGGTATTATTAGTGATTTTAGAGCATATACTTTAATATGCAAAAATAAAAAAAAATTAGTGGATGACCCTATTGTCGCAAACGCCATTGATTCATGTTCTAACGAGCAGCAAGTTGTCCTGTCGCCTATTGCGCATGCGTTAACAGAATTTCTCGTTGGCGTAGAGATCCTCAAAGGCAGGCCTGCCCAAGTAGGGGAAAACTGCTCATTTGCCACATGTTCGAGTTCCACCACCACTTCCCTTTTTACAGGTCCAGAGGCTTGGGGGGTGGTCGCTCTCGTGAAGTTGAATGAGTAGAGGTCGGTTGTGGTGTTAAATTCCCATATGGCAAATAAGCAGTTTTCCCCTACTTGGGCAGGCCTGCTCTAAGGCAGGCCTGTCCAAGTAGGGGAAAACTGCTCATTCACCACATGTTCGAGTTCCACCACCACTTCCCTCTTCTAAGGTCCAGAGGCTGGGGGGGGGGGGGGGTCGTTCTCGTGAAGTTGAATGAGTAGAAGTCGGTGGTGGTGTTAAATTCCTATCTGGCAAAATAGCAGTTCTCCCTTACTTGGGTAGGCCTGCTCTAAGGCAGACATGCCCAACTCGGGAAATTTTCCTCCGGGAACACACATGTTCCGCGTCCCCCACTCTTTCTCCTAGAGAGCGGGAGAGGTGGTAGACGCGTGCGAGAATCTCTCCTCTGTGACGTCCACTGCACACTGCGTACGTAGAAATGGGGAGTGACGTCAAATGACGCCGACTGCTTTGGTCATCTGACCGATTTCCCGTCATCTGACTGTCTGACCGGACATTTTGGAAAAAGTGGAAATCATCTTACAAATAGTTATTGGAATGTTTTTTACTAAATAATGTAAGATGAAAACAAAAACGGAACAATTTTTATATAATTTGAGGCTGTTCACCTCGTCAGACATACAGTTTCTTCGATTTTCGTGATTTCAGTGAGACATAACCTACACAAATCATTCGGAATTAAGCCACACAAGTTTATGGCAAATATGATTTGTTTCTATTAGGAAAATATAAGTCTAACTAAATGAAAGAAATTGAATATTTCCATAAACACTGTATATTTTTTCTCCAATATTATTGACGAAAAAAACTGTAGAAAGAAAGCACAAAAAGATCATTTGTCTCTATTATTTATAAAAAGAAGTTTACTAGTGCTGTCAGAACTATATTTTGGTTTTGATTGTAGCATAACGCTTTTATTTTTCAAGTTTTTTTTTTAGTTTCGAAGTTCTCAGGAAACTAATAAAATTCGTATTGCTTATTCTTAACAAAATAGAGATAACTGGACTTTCAGTGCCCGGTAAGAAGGTGTGGATTGAATTTCATTAATGTGCGAACAAATATCGTCGAATTTCAAACGTTTTGAATACCTTATCAATTCTGTTTTTGAAGTATACGTTTTAATTTCTTTTATCGTGATTAAATTGTGTCGCATTTCAATCCCATTTAATGTGATGATTATTTCAGCTAACAAATGTATACATTTCAATTATAATTGGAAGATAAAAATTGAAATCAAGTTAATACTGCTTGATACCGTAAGCCAAACTCGAATATTGAAGACAATTTAATTCTCCCCGGCGAGTGATAATTGGGAGCAAACCAATGCCATTGAATTACGTCAGCCGACCGCGAAAATTGATGTCAATTTAATACCATCTGGCAAGTACAAATTGCGAACAAATGAATTTTATTCAATTCGATACAGAAAACTCGGAAATTGAGACCAGTTTAATACCATCTGGCAAGTACAAATTGCAAACAAATGATTTCTTTTTAATTCGATACAGAAAACTCGGAAATTTAGGCCAATTCAATACCATCTGGCAAGTACAAATTGCAAACAAATGATTTTTTTTTAATTCGATACAGAAAACTCGGAAATTTAGGCCAATTCAATACCATCTGGCAAGTACAAATTGCGAATAGATGAATATTATTAAATTCGATACAGAAAACTCGCAAATTGAAGTCAATTTAATCACTTTCGTATGGTTGAAAATTAGAGAAACTTCAAATTTGATGTCAATTTAATACTTCAATAAATATTAATTTTTAAATAATAAGGTAAGTGTGCCAGTTATCGGAAGCTTAAGGCGAATTTCAGATTTCAAATGCTTGAAAAACTATAGTAAACATATTTAAAACTTAAGAAATGGGTTTTATCGAATAAAGCTGACCTTCAGAAATGTAATTTACTTATTAATTACAACATATCGCATTAGAATGAATATTATAAGAAGATTGAAGTTATAAATACGAGAATGCATGGATTGTCGGCAAGTCAGAAAACTGAATGCTTCAGTAATCGGCACTTCAGTGTGTGAGTGATCGGCAATAGCGTTTAAGAATATTTTAAAACTATTTCTTTTGTTAATTTTAAGAATGATTGCAGGATATACAAATTAAGGGAGGATTATTTATTAATAATAGTATTAGTATTATGCAGTCTTGTTTTCATTTGATTGTCTCTTTTTAAGTTTAAACCAAATTATACGTATTAATTTGTAAACTTTTAATTATGAAACCTGGAACATTTTATAAATGTTTAAACTTATAATGATAAGAGAATACCAATAAATAGTAAGACTAACTTAACTTTCAGTAACAGAAAATCATGCGTATTTATTTTTAAAAAACGAAGGATAATTTCAAATAAGAAACATTATAATTAATAAACTTTAACAAATATTGTTTTTCATGAATATATCTGATCATTTTTACTAAATACTTTATCACGTTTCTTTGGTCTTCTCTTCCTTGAATCGTCGATTTCTTTTTAAATATATTGGGTTTTTAAAATTTTTCGTTTGCCTTTCGATTTAATCTATCTTCCACTATATTTTCTTTCTTCACTTGTTTTATAGTTAAAGCTGTTCTCTGAAGCTCAGCTTTCTCTGCCTTCTTTCTTACTCTCGCTTCCTTTTTAGCTTCTAAAGCTAATTTCTTTTCCTTGGCTTTTTCTTGTCGCTGTTTTTTCTTCTCTTCTGCCTCCAGTAATAACATTTTCTTGCGCTCTTCTTTTTGTTGATGGTATTGTATCCATGTTTCGGATACAGCAACTGAAGGCACTTTGTCCTTTGGCTTTCGTTTTCCGGCGTTTTGTCCTTTCGGGTTTGTGCTGTCTGGCCAAAATAAGGCCCTTTTAAAAGGAGATGGTATATTTCGAGCTTTTAGAATATTTCGATTGTTCAGATCATTTTCTTTCAGATCATCATCAATATTTTCTTCTTCGCCATGATTCTGCTCCGTAGAAGGAAGTCCCAAGTTTTCGGAATCACGGTGTGATGCTGGAGAATCAATGGTTTCCGTTTCGGCATGATTTTGCTCCGTAGGAGGAAGTCCCAAGTTTTCAGAACCACGCTGTGATGTTGAATAATCAATGGCTTCCGCTTCGGCAAGATTCTGCTCCAGAAAAGGACTTCCTGAAGAATCATTGGGAAATGCTCTTGGCATCGTCGCAGTCGATGAGTTACCTGAAATTGTAATCAAAATGGGTGCTTCGTTCGATCCTTCACCTAATAAATTTCGGCTAAGTGTGGATGCTTTTAGAGAGGAAGGCCCGGCAACATCCATGAAAATCAAATCATTATGATGCGTTGACAGACTCTCTTCATCTTCAAAAGATAAAATCATAATGTTGTCGAAATCATTCTTTTGTTGGGCATTCTCTTGTTGCATTGGCATCATCTCTTCAATATTTTCAAGAAAAATCCCTGAATCATCCATTTGTGACAGAGGACTTGCGATCGGTGGCCTTACATCTTCACCTTGAAGCTGAGGTTGTAATATTTCTTCAGCTGCCTCTTGAAGATCTTGTGTGGCCATGCTATTATTTGCAAAAACTGCTTCACATTTTGTCTTCAGAGCTAACCAAAAATCAAAAAGACTCGGATCTTCAATATTCCCAGTCCAATAATTGCCCGACGATTTGAATAAGGCCATTTTGTCTGCAGACAATTGCTGTTCGATAAATTGCAGATGAATTTTGATTTCCTCTACATTTTCACGTAAGTTTTCAGCTCGACGAGGTCGCAGCAATTTCGAATAATCAATAGCGTCTGCGTTGAATGGAAACAAACCGCATGTTCGAAAGCCACTCTGCAAGAATTGCGAGAAGTTGCAATTCTTGATTGTTTCTTCCAATAAGGGTGCAAAATTCTTGCGGCTCAATCTTTCTCCTCCATTCGCCAATTCTGTATAACTTTTCTCCATTCCTTCTTTAAAGGGCTGAAAACTGAAACATCCATCGGCTGGAGAATGTGGGTCGAGTTAGGATACAGAGCCACGAGAATTATTTGATTCTCGAGACAGAATTGGCTTGTATTCAAGGTTATATGAGAAGAATGGCCGTCGAGTAACAGAACAACAGGCAGTGGAATCTTCTCTTTCAACAACCAGGGATGAAAAACGTTTGTGACGTATTCGTAAAAAGTCTACCCAGTCATCCAACCGTTGTCAGAGGTTCCAAGCCCCCAAGTCTTTGGTACTGATGCTGCAATATCTGCAGGAACTCGTTTATATGAGAAGATTACCATTGGAGGTGCCAACTGTCCAGCTGCATTTCCAGTAATTAACGTCGTAATGCATTCTTTTTCATCACAGTTTACGAAGTTATATACTGTCTTATCACCTCTTTTGGCTAGAACGTAGGATCCTTTCGGACAAAGGAAGAAAGCAGTCTCGTCGCAATTGAAGATACTCCTACCATCGAGAAGTACATGTGTCAAAAATTTTAGAACAAAATAATCCCAAACTTCACTAAACCAATTTCGAAGCATTTCTTCAGTTACCGAAGCACGACTTTTAGTCAAATTCTGAGCTACTCTCTTCGAAATTTCTGGATGTCATCTAAGAAAGGCTTCATACCACGATCTGCCTGGTCTTCCATTTTTAAAATAGTTGGATTTGTTCAATTCTTTTGCGAGAAGTTTTACGCTGTCCGAAAGCTGGTCTTTGGTAACGGGGAATCCGACTTTTGCTACGTCAAACATCCACTGAACCAGCTGATTCTCCTCTTCCACTGACAAAATAGGGTCAGGACCCATTCTTCGTACAAGTGGAACTCGTTCATTATATTTATCCCATAATGTACTTCGAGGTACTTTGTGGATTTTACTGGCAGCAGAAACAGATTTCCCATCTCTGACACTTTGCAAGGCTGCCAGCATTTGGTCATCGGTATATTTTAATTTTGTTGTCATTTCTGTCAAATGAATAATTGTATTTATTTTAGTTGCTTTATAAAAATTTTGTTTATTCCCTCATTTTTAATTATTCTTTCAATAATATATCATTCAATCTATTATTTATTTAAATCTTATAAAATAAATATATACACATAGATTTAAAATATTGCGAAAATTACCATTTTTGAAGAAAAAAACTCTGTAACAATTTCATTGTAAATATTCATAATTTTAGTCAAAAATAATTCATGTTCATAAAAAGAATGACAAAAGCCTAGACACATGGATTTTCAACACTGCATTTAGTAAATTTTGTTTGACGCCGAGGACTGCAGCACCTTATAGAATCTATAGAATGATGTAGTAATCGGCATCAACAATTTTGTAAAAACTTCTTTGTTTAGGAATAGTATTTTGGGTGCCGACTACTGAACCAAATCAACATTAATTTATTCTAAATACTTTTTCCAACTTACTGATGTATGACACTAACAGTATATAATTAATAAATACTGCCTTATCATACCTGTCAAAATTCAGTATTCGGCAGTTGTGTCGAATATCCAAGCAAGATGTGTACAGGTTCACCTGTCGTCGGATTTTCTACTTTCCAGAAATATTATGTAATATCCAACAAACTTTCGTACCTCTGCATGTGATAAAAACATTTATTTATATAATAAATATAGGCTTACCGTAATCTTTTGTGTCTTTCACCGTCTACGAGACTTTTCCTGCTGACTGGTACTCTAACCTAAAACTTAAGAATTTTACTCGATTGTAGCACTCTGCAAGACCGGCCACAAGAAATGTTTTTTCCCTTAAAATCACTTACTTTTCTCATCATAAAATCATTTGCATCCGATGCTACGATGTCTACACACGTAAAAAATTACATTTTTGCTGATAACGAGGAACACAACAGCTTACTATACCTGTATGTAAAATACTGCGCAATCTGCCAACAACCCATGCATTGACGAAGACTGGCATATTTACCTTAACAATTATTATGTTTTATTAAATCGAAACCCTGGCGGACCGAACGAACGAAAAACTCATTAAAAAAGAAAGATTAACATTTCACTTGTTGAAATTCGGATTCTACGTGAACTTTTGAGTTAAAAGGTCACAGAGTAATCGCAATAGTTTTTCTTGCAACATTAAAAACTTTTAAAAAGTATAATACTTATCGATGACGTGCGCTGAAGGCGACTTCAAACGCATCGGCGTTCAGTAGCAGTTAATAAGCGTTATCCGTCGACGATGCGTTTGAAGTCGCCTTCAGCCCACGTTATCGATAAGTATTATATTTTTTAAAAGTTTTTAATGTTGCAAGAAAAACTATTGCGATTACTCCGTGACCTTTTAACGCAAAATTTCACGTAGAATCCGAATTTCAACAAGTGAAATGTTCATCTTCCTTTTTTAATGAATTTTTCTTGCATGATACGGAGAGGATACGATGTGGATACTGTGAGGATACGCTGTAGCGTATCCGCTCCGTTCGTTCGGTCCGCCAGGGATTTCATAAATACTATTTTATAAATAAGAAAAATAAAAGAAATACAATAATTAGCAATCGGGAGAAAGGTGATAAAAGAATTAAGCATAATTGAATAAAGTAAAAACAGTTTTATTAAAAACTACTGACCTTCAATGTTGTTAGGCATTATGCAGACATACTGCTTTTGTTTAAAATCTAGACCCACTATCTTGGACTTGATTTCTGCTAGGGCAATGGGTGAAAGTTCTACATTTTCAGTGACCTCCCAGATGTCGTGTACTTTCACGTCCCCCCAAAAAAAGCAATTTTTTAAGAAAAAAATTTAATTATTTTAAAACAAATTTAGATGTTTTGAGAAAATTTCTAAAATGATTTGAAATGATTTAATACAAAATGTGGATTTTTGCAAGGTTTCGAACAAAAATTTTTGAAGCTTTTTAAGAATTGTGAAAGGTTTCCTCACGAAAACAAAATTTTCTTAATATTCCTAAGAAAATTAAAAATGATTTGTCATTTTGAAAAATTAATTTTAAGAGAATTTTTAACAAGATTTAAAAAGGTTTTCAAAATTTTCAGAAAAAAATTTGGAAGATTTTAGGGCATTTTTGTTGTAATTTTGTAGGATTTTTTAGATAACAATCGAATCATTTGAAAAAATATTTCAAAGTTTTAAAAAATTTCAAAAATAATAAAAAATTTGCGAAGATTTCAAAAATTTCGAAACAAAATGTAGACTTTTAAGATTTAAAAATGAAATTTTGATTTTTTAAGGATTTTTTAATAATTTTAAGAACATATTCAAAAATATTTGAAAACAAAGACAAGTTTTGATGTATAAATAACAAGTGAACATCATTAAATGGAAACTAGTACTTAAAATAAAAATAATTTTAATAATTTTTTAATAATTTTACAAAAAGATTGAGAAGTTTTTCAAGAATTGTGAAAAGTTTCATAACAAATTTATTTTAAAAAAATGTTATGCATATATTTTAATGTTTCTAACCTAAAATTGCTCCAAATGATATAATTTTGAAAATTTACTAATTTATTGATTCATTTTTCAATTTAGAGCATTGAAAATGACAGCGTGGATTTATATGTATTTTTTGAGCTTTTTGTGCTTTCATTTGCAGTTCAGTTTTTATTACTTCAATTGAAAAAAAAATTAGTTTTAAGATTTCGAATTTTTTAATTTCTTTGACTGAAAAATTTTTGCGAGCCGGTTAATAACCGATAATTTTTTCTTTGATTAAAACGGCTACCTGTTACTTTTTTGAATTTCCCGCCATTAAGAAATCGATATTCGGTCGTGAACACGAAGGAATAGTAAGGAGTAGTATCTCTGTAAGTGGGGAGTGGGACCAGCGACGTCCAAGAATTCGTTATTGCCACGAATGAAAACTCGTATGCACGGTCGTGCACATGCGCACTGGCGGTTGCCATGCCAACGATGTCAACACGTGTTTGAAGTTTCGAACTTGTGTTTTGTTTTGAACATTTCTGTGCTGCCGGTTTAGTAAAATAAAATTGTGGATGTTTCAATTTTTCTTACATTTTTTGGATCAATGATATCGTATCAATGGTATCGATGGTTTGCAATAATTCCGCGAACTGACCAATGCTATTTATTGCAATGTATTTCGAAAAGGGCATCACGTTATTATCGAAGTAAATTTTAACATGTAAATCAGGAAATTGTAGTCCATTTTCCTTCTCGATTTTAATTCAGGAACGTGATATGCACCCAACAAAATAAAAACACAAACGAACATAACCTACATATGCATCGAGATCTCAAAATATAATGTAGGGGAGTGGGTATAACACGTGACTGCGAAAACAGCTCTGCGCATGTGCACGACCGTGCATACGAGTTTTCATTCGTGGCAAGCATTAACGAATTCTTGGACTTCGCTTGTCCCACCTCTGCTCACCAAACACATAGGGTGATACCACTCCTTACTATTCCTTCGTGGTCGTGAACTGTACCGAATGTTTACGAAACAACCCGAACTGAGCAACTTTTGAACTACTGACGTGAAGTGCACTTCAAGCTGTACTAGGCTTTATCAGCAAGCGATTAATTCCAGTAATTGTGAGATTTGGAAAAGGATTAGATGTTTGATACAAATTTAATTGCATGCATTGAGTGTTCATAGTTTAGTGGAATATTTTCCATAGTGAAAATCATCTTTTTCGACATCAGGAAAGGTAAATATACAAGTACATTAAGTCAATATATTAGACCAACTTTTTTGCGAACATAACCTATTAATTTTGTTATACTTTTTACGTGCTTTCTACCCGCTCTTTACCGATTTCGTTCGACACGTCTACATTCTTGTTTATAGTGTATTAAACTAATGAATAATGAGAATAAAAATTACTTGACTTCTTGTTTCTATGAAAACTCGAAATAATAATTTTCTGTCGGCAATCTTAGAATCCATGTATAGCGCTGCTATAGGATTAGCCGGATAAACATGTGGATAAAAGTTTGGTTTTAATGTAGCTTTCGCCGGATATTCCTTTAAACAGCAAGTTACATTTGTAGGTATAGGCTTACCCTGGCGGACCGAACGAACGGAACTGATACGCTGCAGCGTATCCTTATAGTATCCACATCGTATCCTCTCCGTATCATGCAAGAAAAACTCATTTAAAAAGGAAGATGAACATTTCACTTGTTGAAATTCGGATTCTACGTGAAATTTTGCGTTAAAAGGTCACAGAGTAATCGCAATAGTTTTTCTTGTAACATTAAAAACTTTAAAAAAATATAATACTTATCGATGACGTGCGCTGAAGGCGACTTCAAACGCATCGTCGTTCAGTAGCAGTTAAGAGGGCTGGGGACACCCGTGGGAATTCTGAGTTGAGTGTGCGAGAGAGACAGAAATATGATAAGCACGCCCAAAAAGGTGGAGCTTGTTAGTGAAAAAAAAATTTTCGACAGCCAATCACCGTACGAATATTCTCAGGAAAAAAGGGTACATCGAAAAAAAAAGTGTAAAAAAAATTTCCTGCAATAAGTCATTATCAGGGGACAGTCGCTCGGCCTGCGTGAGGCATTGTCTGGAAACCGTGCGGCGGGGGGTAGTTTGTCGAGCGGACGGTTTTTGGCCTGGCGCGACCTTCCCATTGTTTGAGATTAGACACACCGTAGAAAAATCTAAATTTTGTACAATATCAATTAATTCAATTGTAATATACTGAATTAGCCTCTTTATATTATTACGAGTAAGTCAAAAAAAGATTGAAAAAAATCGGTTAATATTTTCAATTACAGTTGATCTTTAAATATTTCTTCCTGTTGAATTATCTTTGAAGATCTCTTCTACCTTATTCGTTTACGAATCCAGCATACTCCACAAGTAATAATTGTTAACAATAGTTTCTGACATAATAGCCGTACGAAGTGGAAACAAAGTTTGAAATGTCGAAAATGCTCTATTTGAATTTTCGTCTAATCGAAACATTTCATTGGGATAGTTTCGAAATATACTTGATATCCAGTGAAAGTTCCGACTGAAATTTCTCAAGATACTAGAAAAACAGTTTTTTTTATTGAAATGTTACTTTTCAATTGTGAAATAATAGTTACAAACCAATAAATTATTCTTCAAAGGTAGAGTAATTTGACCAAGCATATTTTGAATATCATCGATATTTATTAAACTTTGACAAACATTATTTTGTACGTGTTGTATGACAATTGTAATCGAAGATTTATCTTGAAGTCATTGCTGCGTTAAGAAGGCGAATTGTTTAAATATTAGAGTATTCCTTTAGACTTCGATTATGAATTATGGGTTATATACATAATGGGGTCGTACAAAAATCGTTCTTCGAAAAATGTACATAGAATACGTTACTTGTTTACTGTAATTTTTGTGTTCATTACAATTACCAACAATACATTATATACACAATAAGGTGGTTAAAAAATTAGGCCAGTGGAGTTAGACATAAAAATCGTGTCAATTAACAAAAATTCCGAAGGTCTTCAAAACAATCGTATAGTCCTTTTATATGTAGAACATAGAATAAAATTTTCCAAAACGTGATCGGGTCGCCAATTTGTTGAAAAAAATTAATTTCCAAAATTTTCCCCCCATTGCTCCACGACAATTGAAAACATTTTGCAAACTTGAGTGTGTAATTATAAACTAAGTCTCTATCCTGTATGAAATTTGCAAAACGTTCATGAAGCGGCAACATTATCAATTATAAACAAATTATTACTTTGTCACACTTGCCAGCGAAAATACCGAAAGTTTTGCAAAATGTTGTTTCTGCTCTTTTCCATTGAGAAGCGACTATTTTATGATTTGCAAAACTAAATACATAACGCAAATTATCGTTTTTCAAATCATTGTTAAATTGTTTTAAATTAATTGTTGTTAAATTGTTAAATTGTTTGCGTACATTTTACAAGTTTAGCCAAGTCTACATTTATTGACGCTGTAGGAACCCATGAAATTTACAACTCATTCTGATCCGTAAGTTGCAAAATCGCTTCCCGGTGAAATATCTTCTTTTATAACGTGTTTCAGACGACGCGTATATTTTACCGATTGAATGGAAAAAATGGTCTGAGAACTTTATGAATATTTCGACTTGTGAATGCGAGGCGTGCAGCCAACACAAAATTTGTTGAACATTGTTTTTTACAAGTGTTCCAGTATCTTAGCCAACATACGTTGCAAACAATTGACAGCTTCAATCATGCGACGACGGATAATTTTTATCCGCCTCGTGATATCGAATATATTGTGAAACTATCCCAATGAAATGTTTCGATTAGACGAAAATTCTAAGGTTGAAAATGTGTATTTTCAACATTTCAAACTTTGTTTCCACTTCTCGCGGCTAGTTTACCTGAAAGTATTGCTGAAAATTATACTTATATGGCATGCCTCGATTCGTATAAGAATAAGGTAGAGATTGCATTCATAAAATTTGAATAAATATTGATGATATTACAAATATGCTTGATCAAAGTGGACCTTCTTCTAAAGACAACTTTCTCGGCTTGCAAATGATTCTTTCTCAAATGAAAAAATGATCCCTATAATAGAAACTATTTTTGTGATAGATTAAGAAATTTCAATCGAGATTTTCGCTATTGGCATTCGATTGCCAAAATAGGAAACTTGGTTCCTTTTCATTTTTCGATTATTCTGTTCAATTTTCATGATAAAAGTGACCACTAAAAGTATATATCAGTCGAATCAGAATTTCAGGAAACATGCAAATTTGTTGAACGTCAGAGAAGTATTTTTGGCAAATTTTTTGGGAACTTTAACATTTCGTACATTTCTTTGGTGGCTAAAGAGAAAATTCAGAAATGAATCTGAAAAGATTTTCCTGAGAGTGGTGCCAGATGTGAATTACAGTTAGCGCAGGCCCTACAACCTGCCGGGGTGAGGTAAAGGGTATGCATTGTAGTGAGTACAATAGCGTGGGCGTGCCTAAATGTCTCCTCAATATTTGGCCGCCAGGATCGGTAGTTCCTTGCCTTAAATTTTACCCAAAAATGCTGTTTCTTTTCGCAAGTATTTTAATATTTATTTCAAACCAATAGTTTCTTTATATATATTACTTGTTTCTGAAACAATTTATCTATGTTTATCCGTTGTTAAAATTTCGAAATAATCATTACAAGCCGAGAAATCAGCCTTCAAAAGTAGGGTAACTTTGACCAATCATATTTTTAATATAATAAATATTTATTCAAATTTGACTACAGATTGACATACTTTATTCTTTTGCTAATCCAGGCATACCACATAAGTCATATTTTTCACAATACTTTCGGAGAACATGCTGAAATGCGACATGCCTCCAAATGCCCATGTACACAGCCCTCTTAATAAGCGTTATCCGTCGACGATGCGTTTGAAGTCGCCTTCAGCCCACGTTATCGGTAAGTATTATATTTTTTAAAAGTTTTTAATGTTGCAAGAAAAACTATTGCGATTACTCCGTGACCTTTTAACGCAAAATTTAACGTAGGATCCGAATTTCAACAAGTGAAATGTTCATCTTCCTTTTTAAATGAGTTGTTCTTGCATGATACGGAGAGGATACGATGTGGATACTATAAGGATACGCTGTAACGTATCCGCTCCGTTCGCTCGGTCCGCCAGGGTATATCTTTTCAAAATGGATAAAATACTGATTTGTTATCAATTGCAATAATCAGGGTTGTCGAAGGTCACGGAAAACCTGGGAATCAGGGATTAAAAAAAAAATTTGCAAAAGTCATGGAATTTCTATAAGAGGCACTTTAAGTAACTGTCAAGGATAATGAATGTGAAAATTTTAAATTGTTTTATTCTATTTATAGAAGGTCCTATGTTAAAAATGTTGCAAGATTTAAGATTCTGGCATTTGAATACCAATGGTCAGGAAAATGAAAAATTAGTTTGGAAAATTAGGGAATTTTGACAAACTTTTGGCCACCCTCATATAATATTCGTGTCAATAATTTATTTGCCTTTTTTTCCATTTCTTTTTTTTTTTGTAGTTCCTCCCTTCTGACGACTATATTTTTAGTTGAAAATTGTATTTTTTGGTTGAGAATTCAACTGCTTTGTTGAAAATGAGGGGTACCCACTTCGATTTTCCGTGTACACTAGATTACAGGATTACATAAGGTTACAAAAGATGACATGGGATTGTACCAGATTACGTAAGATTACACAATATTATATGGGATTACAGGAGATTACACAAGATTACATAGGATTATGCAAGAACATAGAAATTACATAGGTTACATGGGATCAAAATTACATATCACACCTGAAAAAAGAGATATTAAAAAAAATTAATCTCGGAATTAATGTAGAAATATAATTGGTATTTAAAATTCTTTCTCAAGTTCTATACTCGGCCGAAAAAACAATTAAGTTTAAATTTTTACATTCTTTGGTGATGGCGTCTGTCTGTCTGTCCGTCCCTAAACATGAACACTCTTGAAAAAATGAACAGATCAAATCGAGCTTAGGCACACTTTTTTTGGTTCTAATAGAAAGAACGCGTTCTTTTACCAGCATTCATTGACCAACGGTTATGGATTTATCCACCGTAGATGCTACCCAAAACTCGAATATTCCAATTTTACGCCAAACGCCGACTGATAGGTGAAAAAATTTTAAGAGAAGTATTGAAGCTTTTCAAAATATCTACAATTTTTCTTGTAATCATTTTTTTATAAGACTTGTCTTATTGGTTTTATGCGTTGAAGTTGAATACATCGAAAATTTTAATTTTAGGCCAAACGATGACAGATACATGAAAAAGTTTAAAAGAAGAATTGTAGTTTTTGAAAAGACCCATAATTTTTCCCTCAAACGTTTTTTGGTACGAATTGATTTTTTGGTTTTATTTATCAAAAATACGGTGAAAAAATTCAAATTTGGAGCCAACCGACTCTAAATATGGGGAAAAGTCTCGAGGAGGAATTATATCTTTTGAAAAGTCCTACAAAATTTTTACTAACCATTTTTTTATAGGACTTGTCATTTTGGTTTTATTTATCAAAAATTCTATGAAAAAAAATCAAGTTTTAAGCAAACGACGCAAAATACCGGAAAAAGTCTGGATGAGCAATTATAGCTTTTAAAAAGGCCTACAAAATTTCATCTATTTTTTGATAGGACTTTTCATTTTGGTTTTATTTATCGAAAATTCAAATTTCGAATCAAATGACGTGAGATACGGAAAAAAGTTTCTGGGAATTGCAGCTTTGAAAAAGTCCTACACAAATTTTTTGAAACAATTTTTGGATAGGACTTGTCATTTTGGATTTATTTATCGCAAATACCATGAAAAATTCGATTTGAGCTAAACTGCGCGAAATATGGGGAAACGTTTTTGGAGGCATTTCAGCTTTTAAAAATTCCTACAAAATTTCTTTGAACCGAGATAAACAATTAATCTAAAAGAAGACTTGTAGGAGTTTTGGTTTTATCCTTAAAAAATGCTATGAAAAATTCCTATTTTTAGCATAGCAACGCGAGATAGAGAAGAAAGTCTAATGAAAGGATTGTAGCTTTATATTGTAAGGTAGCGCAAAAATAAATATACATTTAAAAATGTCTGAGCAATTGAATCTTCAACTATACTTCATTACGTAGAAAATTCAGCCTGATATTGTGCATACCTCATCAAATATTGTTCTCTTTTGCAGTGAAGTCTCGGTTTTTTGAAAAAATGTTTATATTTGCCGTTATAAACAAAAAGAAAAGAACAATAGAAAAAAATGCAGTGACGCTCAGTAGTAGCTGAGTGTGTATTTTCGAGGCCTGAACCTCGGCCCTTTTCAAAGCTACGAGGCAGACTCCCCGTAGCGCGAGTAGAGACTCTGGAGCGCGTCGAATTACCCGAGACGAATGACCCTCCTCATTGTTATGAGATGTAGCCGGTTCAAAAAACTGAAATTGTGAAAGCATCGCGTGATTCAATTTTAATTAGCAGAAATAGTTTATTCACATAATTCTAAGAAAGTAAAAAGAAGATTCATGAAAATCGGTTAATATTTGCAGTAATAATAGAAATGTTGAAGTGCACACGATAGTATGCAAAGATACACCCCACTGTGGGAGGAAACGCATTCTTTTCGTTCAAAAGGTCTACAGCCTTCAATTTTTCCCCAATCCGCAATTTTTTTTTTTTAATTGAAGAGCGCTAAATTTCCAAGAGCGCCTTAGTCAGAGATTGTTGCATTTTCATTTATTTATTTATTATATGTTTACTCGAAGTATGAGAAAATCGAGATTTTCCACAAAATCATTATTTTTCTTTCATCATATATTTCTTTTCATCATTTACTCTTCAATAGCGGTTTGCATATAATGAAATCATCTTAAATCGACACAAGAGTACTCCCAGAATGCAAATAATTTGATTATTATCTGTTTTTATTGTTATAAACAAATGACATTAACAAACAGCCACAAAGTGTAATTTTTGTTGAAAAAAAATTGTTTTCGGATGAATGTGCTTTAAATTATAGTGAGAGTGACTGCTAGTCACAATTTTTATGAAACATCAACAATTGTAAAGGTTGTAAACAATTTTTTGCAAAAATTTGGATTTTTTTTCTTCCTTTATTATCTGAAAGTATGTAGATATTCGGAAAAGTGATATATGTTTCATTATGTGTGTTCAAATACACTGTTAGAGATGTTTGCAATTTTAGTATACATGGCCCTGCTAAAAACTCCGGACGAATTTCTAATATCATCCGGTAGAATCCGAAAGTTGTACGGTCTGATGGATTCGATCAGTCCGGGTTAGATCCGGTTGAGCCCGTATTTTGCACGGTCTGACGGATGCTATCAATCCGGATTGTGTCCGGGACGTCATCCGGATTCTATCCCGGTGTATTTAAAAATTTTCCGGATAAAGTAGAACGAAAAAAATAATAAATCTGTATATTGTCCGGTAGAATCCGAAAGTTGTACGCTATGACAGATTCGATCAATCCGGATTGTATCCGATCATGTCCGTTCATTATGCAGTCTGACAGACCGCCTAAATGTTATATAACAAGGTTATATAAGCAGTTTAGACACGATAAATGCATTCTTTATTTATTTGACGCACACAAACCTATTTTCTATAGCTTAACTTAACACTACTACATATATAACGCTCTTCACTAACGCAGAATATCGCACGCTGAGTACACGCAAAGAAAGGTTTGGTTGCGGCAACCAGAAGTTGGGTTGTCCCAACCGAACTGTCGGGTTGCCTATGGACTGACCTCACTCATGGGTTGCTGTAACCGAACTGGTTCGGTTGTACCAAGTTTGGTCAATTTAACCGAACAGTTCGGTTGAAGTGACCAAACTGCTCGCTTAAGATCGGTACCCACAACCGAACTGTTCGGTTACAGTAACCTAACAGTTCGATTGCAGTAATCAAACAGTTTGGTTACTACAACCGAACTGTTCGGTTACATCAGTTAATCCCCCCTGCCCCACACCCTATGGAAATGGATGGTGGTTTAAAGGAAATAAACAATAAATACTAAAATAAAATTATTATGCAAGTATATATATAGTTTATTCCTAAGTCCTAATTGTACATCATAAACAATAATACACATGTTTACAGAACAGAATTTCTTACCTTTATTCAAAATTGCTTTAATTACCGGAAACGAATTTAGTAGATATTATTATACAAGTATATATAGTTTTCATGAAATATATATACTTGTATAATAATATTTCTGAAATTTGTTTGTAAAATTATTCTTCGCACGATAATTCTTTAATTAAAGACCGTAAACTATCTTTTTCGCGACGATTGTCCCAGTTGGTCGTCACACCATACACACATACCTGGAGCAGCAACCACCGTGGTTCAGCATGTTTCGGATACAGTGCATGTATTGCATAAAATATCTTAAATGTTACGTCAATGGCCTTGACTGAAGAGTCGACAATGTACAGAAGATCATCCAGCGATGCAAAGCAGTCCGTAATATTCTCTAGGACCTATAGGTCTTCGGCTACAATCACTAGAAAGTGCTGGATTGTTTCGTTCCTTGCGGCTGCTCTTTCTCTGACCCTCTTGATTGCTGGCTTAACATCAGCACAGCTCTGAAAAATGTCAAAAAGTGAATTTGCTAATCTTAAACATCATAAACTTACCAAAATATTATATAAATTACCAAAATATAAGATTAGTTAACTAAAATAATTTTTTACACTCACCGTTACATGAATCAGAAATCCATCCTGAATCACCTCTCTGGTAGGCTTCCAGCAATTTGTGCCACTATTGATTAATTTTGGCTTCACTAATTTTGACAGTTTCATCAATACTGCTGCATCACTTTCCTCTGTAAGAAAATAAGAAAATTGCGATGAGATATTTACAATTATGCTGGAAACCTGATTCGACATTAATATATAATTTCGCAGTGAACAAACCTTCATCTTCTGAGGATTCGGTTTTCCTTCCTTGAGTCTGCAGTAAGGAGCAAACTTTCTTTTTGAAAGTAGGCCAAAAAAACAACAAATTGTTTTCCGTTCCGGGATAGAGCAAGGAATAAGCTAGTTCAAGCTGCAGAGGAAATTATTGAAATTAATTACAGGGATTTAAAAGAAAGTATAGAAGGGGAATGGTAGTTGGATTTTCCAGTAAAAAACATAAATTTTCAACCAAAAATTATGAAGCTAAATTTTCAGGACAATTAATTTTCGAAAAAAAAATATTATTTTCAACAAGACAGTAAAATTTTCAACCAAATATAGGTTCATTTTCAATTAAATAATTCAATTTGAAAAACAAACAGATCAGTTCACAACTTAAAATTTAATACTTGATATTTCAACAAACAAACAAATTTTCAGTAGCATACGTAGCATACGTGGGTGTGGTGAGCCCACACTTGTAGTTATTTACTACAAGTTATCAACCTAGAAACACTACCCGAATCGGGTAGTGTCACGCCTACCCCGAAAGGGAAATGGCTTAATGGTATACATACTAGAAATTTTCACAATACAATTGAATTTCTACAGAATAATTTGATTTTTAAAAAGATAGTTTAATTTAGAATTAAATATTTGCATTCTTAACCTAAAAACATGAATTCTTGACAAGGAATGGAATAGTTGAATTTTTACAAAAAAAAAGATGAGATTTATACCAAAAAGGATTAATTTTAAAACGAAAAATATGAATTTTCAGCCAAGATAAGATTAATTATCTACCAAAAAAGACGAATTTTCAAAAAAATACCTGAATTTTCTAAGAAGTAGTTGAATTTTCCAGTAAAAATGATAAATTTTGAACAAAAAATTAATAAGCTAAATTTTCAGTACAATGCATTTTTGACAAAAATAGTAATTTTCAACAAGACAGTAAAATTTTGAATTGAACATGGGTTTGTTAAACTTTTAAAACAGAGAGAATTCACAATGTAAAATTGAATAGTTGATATTTTAACAAAAAACACAAAATCAACAGCATACTAGAATTTTTCACTACACAATTGAATTTGTAACAAAATAATTTAATTTTCAACAAAATAGTTGAATTTTTAACAAAAAAAAAGATGAAACTAGTACCAAAAGAGATTAATTTTATAACCAAAAACACGAATTTTGAACCAAGGGAAGATTAATTATCTACGAAAAAACACGAATTTTCAACAAATTGATAAAATGAAAATGGTCTAGCTTGGCGTCTCTTACACTTAACAAATTTGTCTATGACACTCCAAAACTCCAAAACCACTCCTTCAAATTTTAATCTAAGCATTTGGAAAAATTCGTTCTTACCTTGAAATTTCTCGATGTATTTGTCGAGACCCCACTTAGAAAGAGGTTCCTTGTACGCCATTTCTGCACACTATACAATTTTGATTGTATAAATAAATCCACTGCACTTCAATTCACTTCACGAAATGCCTATGAAATGTTATGAAACACTGATGCTACGGTTAGGGAAGCGCATGATAACGGTAACAGCTGCCTCGGAACGCAAAAATTCTCGAGTTTGCGCAGTACGAGTAGGCTGGCAGATGAAAAGAAAATAATGAAAATAAATTATACAAAAGCATTAAATAAATGTAAAAAAAATCCTTCTTTAATATTAATATTTGTATGGTATAATACTCTATAAATCTATAATATATTTTAATAAATTGCTAGCGCAGGCCAGAGCACTAGTGCGCATGCGTAGTGCAGTTAGCCGTGACCGAACTGTGAGGTTCGCGCAACCGAACTCTTCCAACCAAACAGATTCAGTCATGATAACCAAACCGGTTCGGTTGCTACAAACCAACGTTTTGTTCAGACAACCGAAATAGTGCCAACCGAACCCAGTTCAGTTAGGACAACCAAACCATTTCTTTGCGTGTATATCGGTCGAAACGGTCCTTATATACTAACCAAGAAAATGTTTAGGGCTTGTGAGAAACGACCGATAACTCCGGATTGTGTCTGGTCGAGTGTGTGTTTTGTACGGTCTGAATGACGCGATCGATCCGGATTGTGTCCGGTCATGTCCGTGTTTTGTACGGTTTGTCGGA